>CAJDSM010086021.1:2800-16568 GCA_903981925.1 Ostrea lurida
AGGATTTAATGATTTCGGATTTTTTTCTAAGTTCAAGAGGGCTATCTCTGTCAAAAATCATCGGACCATGACCAACTTCGAACCTGACCTGCATATCCTGTGATTATCCATGGATCAAATATGAGTGAGCGTGTGCAACCGTTGCAGAGACAATGAACAGAAATGGAAAATTTTCTGATTTTTTTCTAAGTCAAAGAGAGCTAACTCTGTCAAAAATCATCGGACCATGACAAAGTTCGAACTTGACCTGCATATTTCCTGTGACGGATCAATGTATCAATAATGAGTTGAGTTGTTGCAACCGGTGAATGGAAACGGAAAATTTCTGATGTTTTTCTAAGTTCAATAGAGGCTAACTGTCAAAATCATCGGACCAGACCAACTTCGAACTTGACCTGCATATTCCTGTGACGGATCCATATACAGTAAAATACCTCTATCTCGAAGTTCCGAGGACTTAAACAAGAGGCCCAAGGGCCACATCGCTCACCTGAGCACAGCTGCTTCACTAAGAGAGCATAGTTGGGATTTAGAATGTACCACTGGGATAAATCTAACCTATGTCGGGTGGAGGCATTAATCTGAACCAACTTAAATCTACTCCATATCAGGAAGCTTTCAGGTAAATGTCATCCACTTTCTGGTTCAATTGAAAAAGATTTTTTAAAGAATTTTCTATATATCTGCATGTAAAACTTTGATCCCCTATTGGGGCCTCATCATACCCCGAGGGTCATGATTTGAACAAACTTGAATCTCATCTCTATATAGGAAGCTTCCATATAATATTCAGCTTCCTGGCCCAGTGCGGTTCTTGAGGAGAAGATTTTTAAAGATCTTTCCCTATATAATCATATGTAAACTTTTGATCCCTTATTGTGGCCCCATGCGTTACCCCGGGGTCATGATTGAACAAACGTTGAATCTCTCATATCAGAAATTCACATTAAATTCTCAGCTTTCCTGGCCTAGTGAGTTCTTGAGAAGAAAGATTTTTAAAGATTTTTCCTCTATAATCACTCATGTCAAACTTTGATTCCCCTATTGAGGCCCATCGTACCCCCGGGGTCATTGATCTTGAACAAAACTTGAATCTCCACTATATCAGGAAGCTTTCATATAAAATTTCAGCTTTTCTGGCCCATTGGTTCTTGAGAAGCAGATTTTTAATGATACCACCCTTTTTGCATTTTCGTGATTATCGGCCCCTTAATGAGGGCCTGGTCCTTCATTGAACAAATTGAACCCTTCCACCCAAGGATTGATGTGTACCCAAGTTCTGGTTGAATTGCCAGCGGATTCTTGAAAAGAAGTTAAATGTGAAAGTCTAGGTACACGACAACAGACGACGACGACGACCAACGGACAAATTTTTGATCAGAAAAGCTCACTCGAGCCTTCGGCTCAGGTGAGCAAAAAAAACTCGAGATATCCGAGGGTTCGAGATATCCAAAATTCAATCTTCAACATTATTGGGGGTGGTGGGGGGGAGACGGAGGATGATTGAGAAGTCGGCGTGTTAGATCGTAATGGCGGCGAACTAAATAGGCACTCCATGATAGTACCCAAGCTGGTTTAAACTACATTATCGCACCGGGTTCTACCTGGAAAAGGCAGCGTGGACTACGGTCGACAATTATCTTGTTTCTACAGCCCCGGCAGTAATGCATGACTTGAGTAGCCAGGTGTGTATGCAGCCGGAACAATTGACTGCACTTCAAGATAAACCAGGTGAAATAGGGCATGGACCTTAAAATACTTCCAAACATAGCAGGGTTTATTCGAATAACGCGTGTTCGAGATATCAGGAGTTTTTTTAAATCATTTATATAGGAAAAACGGCCGGACCGGCCGTCACTTTACATAAGCAGCGGTATTCAAAGATAAACCATGTTTGAGTACACAGGTATTTTTACCGTACCAAATGTGATTAGAATGTGTGCAACCGTTGCATAGATAATGAATTGAAAACGAAAAGATTTCTATTTATTTCTAAGTCAAAGAGAGCTTAACTCTGTTCAAAAAATCATACGGACCATGACCACACTACCGAACTTACCTGCACTATTCCTGTGACCATATCCAATTAACCAAACTTTGAGTTGAATGTGGAACCGTTGCAAGATAATGGAACGGAAACGAAAAATTTCTGATATTTTCTTAAGTTCAAGAGGGCTAACTCTGTCAAAAAATCATTGGACCGATGACAACTTCGGAACTTGAACCATGCATATTCTGTGACATATCCACTATACCCAGACATTTGAGATTGAATGTTGGCAACCGTTGCAGAGAAAATAAACGAAACGAAAAATAGAATTTTCTAAAGTTCAGAGAGCTTAAACTCTGTCAAAATCACTCGGACCATGACCAAATTTCGAACTTCTTGACCTGCATTATCTCTGCTGATGTATCCAGTATCAAATTTGAGTTGAATGTGTTTGAACCGTTGCAAGATAATGAACCGGAAAACCAAATTGATGACGAAATGACAGAATGATGGAATGAACGGAACAGGAGGTAACACTATTGCCCCGGGCCATTTGTAGGCGGGGGCATAAAAAAACTCTCTCAATACTTTGTGATATCAGCGGGACAAACGGTTGCTAAACGCCAAAACGAACACAGAAAATTTTACGGCAACATTTATTCAAATTAGTTTCATGGTTTAAAAATAGTTTTCATCAATTTCAAGACAGTTTTAATGGTTTTATTAAACTTGCTAAAAACTGTAATCTCTCACAACTCCAAGTTAGACAAAAGAACTCCAAATGGTCTGAAAAAAAAAATTCCATTTATCATATGATAATTATAAACTTAGTGTTCGTTACCAGACTGACAAATCTACCAGCTATGGTACGTTTCAATTTAGCCTCGAACTTAAAAAGATACCTCCACTGTAGTTGCTCGCATTAGACCAAACGACAGGAAACCTCAACAAGCCAGCCCCAGATATTACACTTATGCCCAAGGTGTCAATGTCCTCGAAGGGGGTCAGCGAAGAATTATATTAAACTGATTAATAACTGATTGATCCCCCTAGTATCTCCAACATTGTAAATCATATGAATCTGACAACGTTATTAGAAAAAGTCTTAATCTTATGCTCCTTGTAGATGCAAGAGGAAAGAAATTACTTGAGCTTTGCATACGAAATTAAATCAAATACGTATTATGAATGGTAGGTGTATTGGTGACATCTTTGGTAGTTATGCTTGTGTATATAATAAATTAGGCCAAAGTACAGTTACATTATCTTCTTTCTTTAAAAATTTTGTTTGGCAAATTTAAAATATTCAAAGGTGACCAAAAACATCCAATCTTATCTGATTGTCATTGCAAATTCTTCTTGGGAAATACCATAACTCTGCTTCTTATCCAAAAAAAACACAATCAGCTCTCGATAGGAGTGCTACACAAAAGCGACCAATTAATTCACCTGGACTGTAACAGTCAATCACTTTTTAAAACTCAAGAAGCCCTCAACAAACCCGATATTGTGGATAAAACTAAACAACTGTTAAAAATACAAAAGTGGGTCATACAGTAAAAACACACTAGTGGAGAAAGTCAGAAACCCAACACATGACTTCCCAAAAGGCTTATAAATCTCTGCAGCAAACCTTTTCACTTTTTAAAAAAAAAACAAATTTAGAAGAAACAAAAATAGCAAAAAAACAAAATCAAGGCTTGATAAGTTATTCGATTTGGGCAAATTTAAGAATGCAAGTAATTTCTTATATGGCAAATTATACTGTAGACTCCAGAGATCAGAGAGCTCCAAGAACATCATTATCATAGCGAGTGAGCGTGGCGTCGCCGCAAAGTGAAAGCGAACGAGCTTGTTCCCAATGATTGACATGTAAGTCGAACATGAATCTTGCTCCTCTATCAGCTGAAAAAATCTGTGAGGCCACGCAACTATGGCGACCCACAATTGCGTCCGCAAAAAATGTCGTATTACCGTGCGTATACACCAGAAACACACTCCGTTAGATAAAATAAATAAGTATTTCGGAAAGATACATGTACCAAAATGTTTTTAAATTCAGGCAGCGTCTTCGCAAACTTAGTTATGTTTGCTGTGTTTGTTGATAATTGCTCATTTTGAAATTTAAAAAACAAAACGTTGCAGCTAATACGAACTCACAATGCAACTTGTTCATGTAACCAAAATACAACGGGTTACAAGTTCACAAAGTCAACTGTTCATACAACTGCAATCTATTTCTCTGCGTAAATGAAGAGGCTGATTTATTGCCCAAAGATATGTTAGGGTCATTAATTGCTCGCATCATGCTCAGCACTCGTCAACAATATCAATTAAGAGAGAATACATGTATAATAAGGACAAGAAAGCAAATATAAACAGTTTAGAAATATAAATTACTAAATTTAGATTCTCCTAGTAGTCATAGATATGTCAAAACCAAGTGTTGGGACTTGGGGTGAGCTGAGAACAGAGGAAAGATTGGTAATAGGTTAATTCAGTAAAATATTGTCCTTTTAATTTAATAAAGAACTACATGTTAACATCATAAAATCTTTAAACCAAATTAGATTAAAAATCTCTGTTAAAGAAAGTCCTCAATCTGCTTATTAGTTCATTGAAAAAATAGTTTAAAGCAAAGCGGCTGTATCTAAGTATTAATGAAATTATAAAATATGGTACAGACCAAAACATGAAACTTGTAACATTGCTTCATGGTGCTTCATTTTTGATTTTGATTCTCAAACACATACTATTCCTGAGCGCATGGCAAAAGTTATATAGCATAATAGCATTGTAGGATCTAAAATGAAAATTATAGGTTTCTAGTTTTATAGGACAATAAAAAATATGTGATCTGAAAAGTGAAGCCTCGTTATTAATATATTGATGAATGCTCATAACTCACTTCCCTATTAATTGTGGTGAAATTCAGGGTGACAATCTTAATCCTATCTTTACGAAAATCATTCATTAATGAAATCTACCAACATATTTAGAGAAAGCTACTGATGCAGTTAAATTACTGTAAACATATCACCTGTGTATGATATTTTAGTGAAAATTTGATTTCTAAACTTTAATGTGGACCTTTATTTAGTGGATGTTCACTCCACATTATGTCTGTCATAATTGCCGTACCCCTGTTAGTGGTGTATTTGATTATTAGCGCGAAGGAGTCTTCCGGCCAAAATAAAATCCACCATAAAATAGGAATTAGTGTTATACAGTACAGTAGTAAAAATATTGCAATTTGCTATGTATTGCAGATACTGTGGTAATATTTTCTTACAAGGACTCCAAAAGAAATTAAATTTCACTAGAAAATTACCTGTACGGATTGGGATTAATTAATAAATCGCACAAAACAAAAAATCAAATCCATATAAGGCGGGCAGGTGCATGAAACATAATTCTTAAATGAATTGTTGTATCAAACTTAAATACTTGGTGTAACCAATGTTCAATGCATTCTAGAAGTTTCATCTTTCATACTGGGCCAAGGCAAGAATATATGACAAAGAAAGCTCTCAAAAACAAATGAAGAAGAAGATGTTTAGTCTAAGCAAGGAAAAAGCACCATGTATGAAATAGTCTTTGATGTTTCTGACTATGGGGGATACTAATATAGAGAGTTATTGGAACTCATGAACTAGTGGTAATCATTCAAACGACGGATGATTGAGTATATTAAGTATTGTTTTACGTCCCACGAGATATCTTACACTCATATGGAAGAATGTCACCATTACGGTGGAAGGATGGAAAAAATTTAAGGCCATCATGCCTCAGACACTTCTAGGCGCCTTTAAGCACGGGAGGCGATCTTCTTCGTGCCACACCTGCTGTGACACGGGCCTTGTTTTTCTGGTCGTCATCCGAATGACCGCCCATTTCAGTCGCCTCTTACGGACACGCAAGGGGATGGCTGAGACCTATTCTAACCCAGATCCCAAAGGTCATCAAAACAGACGAATATGCAAAAAGTGTAAGATGTGATTATTACATCAAACATTTTGCGAATTTACTAAAATGGTAAGAATACAAGTTAGATTAAAGATGTAAACTCTGTCTCGGTTCCAAATTTACAGGTTTCCTAAACCAAAAACATCATATTTCAGGAATATGTTCAGGAGGACCCAACAGAGTTGCCATTGGGTCTAACTCTTTTCATTGACTATCATCGTAGGAATGTGGTGTACCTCAGGGCTCAGTCCCTTGGACCAAATTGATTCTTCTTGTTCCAGACCATATTGGCAAGCACTTTTGTTCAGTGAACAACATTCAACATCACCTTGCTGATGCTGATGACACCCAAGCACCAGGGCTTTTAGACCGGACTACTGTTAGATAACCTGCAAGAAACTTTGGAGATCAAACTGTGCAGATTGGGTGAGGATCGAAAAGCGAAGTGCCGGAAAATGAAAAACAGTGGAGGTGTGCTAAACCATGCTAACCAATTAAACGAAGAGTTGTAAAGGCGGGAGGGTGTATAGTGTTTTGCCCGCTAAACAGCAGCTAGCTGCAAAGTATTTCCATTCGTAGTCATCTCAACACTTCAAGTGTACCATCATTAGGGTGATGTCTAATGTGAAAACCTTAGGGTCTGTTTGACAAGACTCTCAGCATGCAAAGGGCAAGATTCTCGTCTGATGTCTCCGTGGCATGCTCCACCAGACTTCGAAGACTTGAAGAATACGGCCCACTGAATTACCGAGGACGCTATGCAAGACCTTGATCTGTGCTCTATTGTTGGACAGTCGAGACCTTTGATTATGCCAATGCCTCTAGTACCTGTGGTGATTAAATTCAAATGAGTTGCCCAAATTGCATAACAGAATACAACAGCAGCGTGCACGTATCACTACCATGGTACCAAAAGGAGAGGAACAGATATAACGCCAGTTCTCAGACACTTACACTTGGCTTGCCAGTTCAGTTGCAAACGCAATGGAATAACAAAATATCTCCTCCATACATACAAAGCAATTCACAACAATCTTCAAGGAACTGATTCACATTACCAACCTGAGGCGATATCTCTAAGATCAGAAAAACAAGCAGGGTGCTGGTTAAAACAAATTTCGAAATCCGTGTTACGATGGCAATTAGCGACTTAGACTGTGGCTGCAGGCATCCCCCTGGAACTGTTTACCTCACAATCTTCATTTCATGTCCATCAAGTGCCACGATTTAAAAGCATTCTAACAAACTGCATCTTTATTTAAGAAGCCTTTCAGGTTTTATAGATTTTCAAGTTATAAAGTATACTTATTGACATGTCATTTAGATTCTAATCTTGCGTTTTTGTAATTCGTTTTTATATGTTTCAGTTTTTATCATCGATATTAATTCTAAGCCATTCAAATTCTTCTATCATTAATCTCATTTGTTTCTATGCATTGTTTGTTGGTTTTATGAATTTTTTTTTTTTTATTTTAATTTATTGTTTAATTGTTTACAATGAATACTCAGTGACTATCTAAGAGTGATATATTACTGATCACTATGGAGCGCTTTATTAAGTGTAATTGAATATAATAATAACTGGGGCTGCAAAGAAAGTTGAGATGAAGGCTATGCATTGCTCCCTTCTTAAAGAAAGACCACTTACACACTAGACTTTGGTACCCATCAGTTTTTTCCTTCTACAATTGGATTCCAGCCAGGAAAAAGGCACATACTCACAACCTTCCTAGCCTAACTACTAATCAGTATCAGTCTCTGCGAGAAAACTCACCTTCAGGCCAATTTGCCAACCGAGGCGCAACTAGATTCACAGACCGGGCTCAGTAAACATATGGAAGTATGACACGCGCCCGAAGGCTAGTAAAAATTATGTATATGTATATGGATATGAATTGTTCTAGAAAATCATCGGAAGTATCGAGAGTCTTAAATTTCGAGTCAGTAACTCAATTTAATACATTCAACGAGTGAAGTATACGAACACCTTGCACTTCAACGCTATTTGAGAAATCAAAAGGAGCAAAATATTGGGCCAAGTGAATTTTTTTCTGGGCTAGTGACATTTACTATTTAATTTACTAGCCCTACTGGCTAGCAAAGTTTCAAAAAGTTTTTCGCAAGACTGTACTATGAATTTAACGTAGCAACACCTCGTGGCATTTTTCAAAGCTATGCAGTGACATATTTGGTTAACTACAATTGAAACTAATTTTGTTCTAACAATCACAGTGTGGCTGCCCCGTGATGGATTTGGGTTGAGGAATAGATCCTCATTAACCCGTTGCTTTCATAAGAGGACGACTAAATGGGACGGTTCCTATGAAAACACTGAGGCGTCCCTGTGTCCAGCATGTGTGGAACGATAAAGCCATATTTATAAAGCGCCGAGGCAAAGGTCTAAATTTCCAGTCCTTCACCGGTAATGTTTGCGCGGGACGTTTTTCTTTTTCCTCCCCCCAATTTATTTAGTATGATTATATTTCCTTTTCAAGAGGACGTAAAACAACTACAATTCAATCATCAATCCACAGTGGGTCGCTTTGACGTCAATCAGAAAAGGGAGATAAGCTGCGGATAATTGAAAAGTCATTTTGCCGTTCCAGCACTTTTGATCAGTTGTATGACATTTCTTGCTTTGAAAAAAAATAATTAACAAGGAATTCTTGTTCAACTAAACTTGATAGATGAATCCCCATGCATGAATGCGGAGAGCCTGTGGGTTCCACCTCTCTTATTGGCTTCTGACCATTCTCCGACTTGATTATCGCACCTTTCCCTCCCGTAGGTTGTGACATGTTACGCTAAGAAAAGAGACAAAAATACAAAATAAGAAAATTAGACGAAAGAGAATTTTATACGTAAGTGAAAAACATAATTAAACATATGTCGATACACGTTACTGTACCTTGCAAACGATATAGACGTGATATAATAGGAACATTACATGATTGTTTATTTTACTCTTGTGAATTCCGTATGTATCACTTATCTGTTTGGGGTTCAATCAATTTTCGGTGTGAGAAACTTATGAGGTACGTATGAATATTTGTCCACTCCCGCATGTAAACAATTCTTTCGCGCCTTGTACCGTCGGACGAGAATTCTCCAAAGGGAAATAAACTCATAAGTATAGTGAATATATTTACTACCTTTCCAAATGAAATGGACAAGAGGAAATATTACAGGAAGTCACCAGGAACCCAACGTTTAGTCACGGATGACTTTAAAGAATCTGTTCACTGGGGGGGGGGGGAGCTTGAAATAACAAACCATATGAAACACAGTGCATATTTATATTTTCAATTAAAATTGATGTCTCTTCAGAACACAACATATAGTATTTATAATATTTTTTGATTCACCATTCAATGTAATAAAATTCCTGCACCTATTTTTCGATGGGGCACTCATAGTAGAGGTTTCTCTTTGCTGCAATAGAACTTTTTCAAAATTTGATCAAAAAATGAAATTTCGTCTCCTAATGAACCGAGTTGCATTTGATTACAAATTACGGTTCATTACCTAGTATCAACCCCATTTCCCCACTTCATTTAGAATACCAATACACCTAAAGTTCAATCAGTGAAAATCGTGTAGTTTGGCGTAGCGCCCTGGGCTAAAAAAAAGGAGGGGGGGGGCAAACCTTTCACATTTAGCTTGGCTAAAAAAAAAGCGGAGGGGGGGATGGGGCCACAAATTTTCGCCCAATTAATACACCGATTCCTTATTAAAACGGTGCATCTCCATTATTCCCTAAGGTCCGATAAATCAAAGCTGGGCATCTATAGTATGTAGTGAAAGGATCCGAAAGTTCGAATAGACGTTCAATAATGGCGGAAGAAAGGCTTAAGTTTTTAACTTTACTAGGCATGACAATGTTATTTCACGATCAATTGAGCAGTGACTTAGATACATATATCTGAAATTTATTCAAATGAAATATTAAAAATTCTGTTTCTTGTCAAAATTATGTGGGATCCGATAATATAGCCTACATGCAAGAAATAATGTTTTCATTGCTGGAGAACACTGGATTATATTGGGGACTTCTCAATCTGATCATTTCAGAGTTCAATTTTGTGTTTAAAAAGGCGGGGGGGCGGGGGGGGGGAGGGGGGCACAAAATTCAACTTATGCCCCATCCGTTCCAGGGTTGGGGGTTGGCACCCAGCTGCCAAACCTTGTCCGTACGTTGTACTATTATGTTATCCACCTTTTTTCCCCGGTGTCTGTTTCTTTTTTTTTCTCCTTGGGGGTTCCAATCGGTAGTGCTTCTCCAAATGAAGCTCGAATTGGAACGTCTTTATTGTTCAGCCAGCTTTTTCATTGCAATTTTATATCTATCTTTAAGATTTTATTCCATGCTGTATCTATTGATGTTGCCCAATACTCTTGTTTTATTCTTTTATACAGTGATGATTTCAGTTTTAGGTATGAATGGAATTTTGTATTACAAGCAACTATTATGTCTCTCTATATATAATGTTATGTAATTAAATAGTTTTTGTTTTTTATCTTATATATGGGGTGAGTTATACTATTTACTTATCTCTTAGGTTGCATACAGATGGTATATCACACATGCTTGATATCGTCTGTTATCTCTATCTTCACCATTATCTATTATAGGTTTGTATTGTCGGTAAACGGTATATAAATGGGTATTTTTATCTGTATACATGTATTGTTATGGCTCCCAGCCCCCTTCAAAGTGTCACCGATGATAGATGTGAGAATTATAAATCTCTATATGAGTCCAGCCACCTCTTTTCTAAGTTAAATATATTGTAGGTCTCTCTAATCTTATTTTGAGGGCATTTGGGGGGTATATTGAACTCACCATTGCTGTGCTGTCTTCTCTGTCGGGTATGAGATGTGGTGGCGGGCATGTTCTAATAACTCTGTCTATATTTCTGGAAAAGTGGAGTTATATCACATTACTACATATTGAAGAATAGTGTCGCCTGGATTTCAGTTTTGTGGACAATTTTCTTTGATTTCTATTCTTATTTTCCATGTACTTGGTACCAGTAGAAGTTGATTCGGGCCGGGCGAATTGTTTTGAAGAAACCAGTAGCATGGATTTTCTGAAAATTGTTACAGGGTTCATTCAATCACTATATGAAGATTGTCATAGTGATTGACAATTTTTCTCCATGTATAGTGTGCGTTGTTTCCACTGTATGGCTATCATAATTCCATGTACCTTAAAATATTTCTTAAACATTCATGAAGAGATTTATATTTATTGTAAATGCTTTGTATTTTGACTGTCTCTATGTGGTTAACGCATTTTGTTATTTTGGATTAGAATATGTTTTTAAAAATACAGTAATAACCTCTTGTGGAGGGACTTCGAAAAAACTCGAGATATTCGAGGGGTTCAATATCAAGGCGAATTCCTTCAAACATTTTTTTTTTTTTTGGAGCGAGAGGAATTATAAGAATCGGCGTCTTAGGTCGTTAAATTGGCGCAGGACTTAAAAAAGATGACTGAGTACCCCAAGCTGTTAAAACTAATTATGAACCGGGTCTGCCCTGGAAAAGGCGAGCTGGATTACTAGGTCGACAATTAGCATTTCTTCTACAGCCGCGATGAACGGGCGTGATGCGTGACTGATGGGCCAGGTATGGTACGCAGACCAAAAAATTAACTTGGCACTTCTGAGAAAAACCAGATTGATAATAGGGCATGGGACCTTGAAAAAACTCGACGTTTAAGCGGTTTCGAGATCAATCGTGTCAGATATCAGAGAGTCTTGTAAATCATTTATATAGGAAAACGGCCGCGGACCGGCCATCGACTGCGACTAAAGCGGGTATCAAAGATAAACCTGTTCGAAACAGGTATTTACCTGTATAAGAAATTATTGGGGGGGGGATTGTCCTTGAGTGTACTTTTCAGAAAAACATGAAAACATGCAATTTTTGTCAACAGGGAGACATTAATGATTATGTACCTTATTTTTATTAAATGTTAACCATACGTGCGAATACGAGAGAGAGAGAAGAGCGATAATATATGATCAATATAATATTATCCATTTCTGGCCGATTCTAGCGAGAGTTTACACGAATCTCGGAAGGGATCAGAATTCAAGAGATAATGCTGATGCAATGAAATACTTTTGAAAAATGGATTATACCGGTGATTATACATGTTAATTGGAAGTACATGAATACTACAATAACTTGATTAA
Organism: Ostrea lurida; assembly: GCA_903981925.1. Taxonomy (NCBI): domain Eukaryota; kingdom Metazoa; phylum Mollusca; class Bivalvia; order Ostreida; family Ostreidae; genus Ostrea; species Ostrea lurida. The sequence goes on from CAJDSM010086021.1 coordinate 14,960, forward strand.
GTATTGACAAGCATCCAGTAATGTTTTTAAGGGGATTAACTTGATTTCATTTAATAAGGTAATACATTTTGCAAGAAAAAAAATTTATATAAGTATACTATTGTATATGACCCAATGACAACTTATTCTGGGTTCAATCTGAAAAGTTCTGTGTTTTCTCATTTATATTTGGTGTGCCCTGCGTATGGGGAGGTATGTAGTCCGGATAAGGACAGTTCTACTTACCTTGATATCCATGGATATCTTGGAAGATTGTGTTCTCAGCCACACATCATCTGAGTCCTTTCGTGTACAGTACACGATAGTTCTTACGACTGGTAAGTGTTCCATCTGATTAGACTAAACTGGAACATTTGTTGTGCTGGTATCCTTTCGAGTTTTTACTGGATTAAAGCTTTGTAATGAAAGTCCCATGGCAGAAATAATAGTTGAATCCAGTCCTTGAACCATACCAGATAGAGCACTGTTACTCTGTAGAATTTTTGTTGGGAGCCTCACTGTGTGTTTTATAGTCGAGTTGACGTTGGAGATTATCAATAATCAATTCAACAAGAAGGTAGCATGCATCAAGTGTTGGTCATATAGCTCTGAAAGCAAATTGATTTTCCATTATATGAATTAGTAAACTGTATCTGTTTTGGGTCACATGAGAGGCTTTTGTAAAATCTGTATGAATTTACTTAGAATATTAAGGGAAAACTGTTAGACCGAAAAGTATCATACCATACCCACACAAGGAAATTTCTCCATTTGTAAAAAAAAAGTGATATCTCAATGGAAACAAAATCTGTGCTAGTACATCATGACCAACATTGTAAACTGAGATTTGTCTTACAGATATATATCAAAATACAATGCATATACAATACATTTTTTTATAATAATAAATAAAATAAACTCTAGCATTTCATATTTATTATATATAACGTTTTTGCCTTTGATTACTCATGGATTTCCATATGTCGAATCGCTGTATTTTATGGTCAGCTCCTCAATACCTAAATACCTCTTGATTGTTAGTATTAACAATTCTTGATCCAAGACAATATTTACATATGTTATTCGGTATAAATATGTCAAATGTTTGATATACATTTATATTCTGTCCAGATCTAGAAACTCCATTTGGATTTTAGATTATTGCACTTTGCTCATCAGACTCTGTCTGATGGTCTTGGATTAATCCAGGTTTCCACAAATATCTCAGTGCTTGTTAATTGATGTCCATCTCGTGATGATAGCAGCATAATAAAGGATATAAACCTGACTCCACCAGGAGCGACTCTATGATCAGAATATTCGTATATACATTCCATGGGTTCAGCATAAGAGATATATGACCCATTAAAATTTCATAGAATGACTTCCAAATTGGTTCAATTCCTATAATGGACATCCAACCAGTAAGAGATGTAAGGGGTGAAATCTTTGATCCGTCCAATAAGCAATGTTGCTTGATTTTGAATGTCATATAACATACTTAATATGTCATTGTGTGAATTTGATTGGAGTCATAGTTTCATGAGAAATGTTTGCTGTTGGGGTCAAATATGAGTTGAGTGTGTGCAACCGTTGAATGGAAACGGAAAATTTCTGATGTTTTTCTAAG
>CAJDSM010086048.1:0-10952 GCA_903981925.1 Ostrea lurida
ACACACAGATATATATATATATATATATATTCGGGAAAAAATCTTACCACCACCACAGGATATGTTTAGCGCAGTAGTGCTGGGCGACATAATATACAATCTTCTTTGTACACCTCTTCCTGCAAGAAATGGAAATTTATTCAACATTTTGACTGATATACATCAAATTGATGATACATAAAAACCTAGAATTCTAGAGAGTTACTGCAATAATACATTAACTGTAATGTTCTATTCATGAACAAATTAAGATAAATTGCTAGTGCTTCGCATACACAAATGGATTTAATTGTAAATCGAGATCAGTGTATATGAATGGTTATATTTCCCAAATGCATGTAAAGTATGATATCCGAAAGTGTCAAAACAACATTGACCGACCGAAGTTTCAAGTTCTATATTACATTGTATCTCTTATCTTAAAGCGATTGGCGTGATAAAGCAAGTATATTCATTTTATCTAATTTGAATTCACACTGCTGTAACGTATATTTTTTGTCTGTGACGTCAAATGCAACTTCCTTGTTTGTGTAACTTTGAAAATAAAAATGAAATTAATACCACTTTATGGCGATTTATGAATACTACGTGAAACGTGATGCGGTATGTTTTGTATGACACTATGACTTAACCGGTTGTAAAGGACATGGAATTTGAATTATGGAATAACAATCAGTGATCAATCTCCTAACTCCTGTTACTATGAAACGTAGGACAAATACAGATCCCAGGACATACCAGAGGTGGGATCAGATGCCTAGTTGGGGTATACAGTCCCTTTCGACTTGTCACATCCGTGATGAACCCTTTATCTTAAACTAGTAAACGGAATAATCTGTAGTCTGTAGTAAAATTCAGCGTGTAAAGAACGGCTTCAATGTGTATTTACCATATCTGACTGATTTATCCAATGACAGGTTGCATTGTGGAATTAGAATGTTATACAAATGTATTTGGAGGAGCTCGAGTGTTAATTATAGTCTAGTGCGGAGGTTTAGTGTACGCATGTCTAATCAACTAGTGCACGTGAATAAAGTTTAGTTTAGTTCAGAATATAAATTTGCGAAGTTAACATTGTATGAAACGTAATCATAATCCCAGAAATAACATATATACAAAGTCGAGTGTAGGGCAACACGGACCACCGACAAAAGCTAAGACAGAAGATTTTGAAAAAAAACCTCTAAAAGTTGGAGTATAAAAAATTCAGTGTAAGAGTGCTTACTATCAAAATAATACACACTAGCTCGGCACAGACGCAAATAAAAGAGTTCAATGACATAAAAAATGATCACTATGGAAATATTTGAATAGTTTCGTAATAGATTTGTAAACAATATATTTACACAAGCAAGAGTGAATATATCACTCACAATTAAGGAATACAATGGTGAAGTTTACGATACGGGCGAAATATGTTACCTATAAAAGGACGACGAATAACAGATAAACAAATTGAAGATTTTCTGAAATAGAAAAAAAAAGGATTGGAATTAATTTCTTTGTTTTTTGGTGTGTTTTTTCCAGACCCGAAAATACCGAAATTTAATGCAACACGAAATATTAAATACATGTACGTCTGCAGTACATTTAAGTTGATCTTAAAACAATCTTGGAGTTACTCATTGACAACATCTTTGACATTTTTGGTGATTATGTCTTCCAACAGCTTGATTGAATTCAATGGGCATGCATCGTGCTTCATTTTTTATTTATTTACATTTCTCATTAGTTTTTGATAGTGATTTATTTTGTGCATATTTTACATGTAAATACATGTATATCAAGCATGTCAATAATTACAATGCACAGTTTTATTCAACTCACTTCCACACTCATACTATCATCAACAATTTTAGCACCTTTTTGATACCAATATTTAATAAATAAACTTTGAATCTATATTATGGTCTTCCATTTATAAAGTTCTTCATTGTTTGGCTTTGGTGAAAATATTATTTACTTGATCCAAATTTTAAACACTAATTTTAAGGCATCTATTTTACAAAGTGGTTTTCTCTCTGAGCGGTTTCATATCCAACGCAGGTTCATACACAACGTCAGGGCGATCCTGTTGTGTCATATCCTTTTCCATCTCTGCGCCGAAATACTTGAATTTTAATAATAAAATAAATAGTAACAAGAAGGTATTGTTGTTAATGATAAAGGCCATAAGATGTCTCAGTATGCTGATGAAACATTCCTAACTCTTGATGGTTCTGCCAAATCTCTACATGCTGTCCTTGACACATTAGAATACTTTGGTAAAATATCTGGTTTAAAAGTAAATTGTTAAAAAACAACAATTATTTGGATTGGCTCAAAAACAAATTCTGCAGAGGTCTTACACCAAGCACGAAAATCTTAGGTTTGACCTTGGACTCAGATCTGAAATTTAACTCAAAATTTGACTGCTCAAATAAAAGAAACGCAAGTAAGGAACAGTTAACGATCCAAACCAAAGTTACACGTTGTCTGGTGCCTTGCATGACTTATAATAAGATATTACGTGACTTTGTATATCCATCACAAACATTTGAAAATAATGTATTTCTGCTATGATTGTTATGTGCGAGCATTTGACAAGTTTACCTTTGTGAAATTACACATTACAAACATTTAGAAGAACAAGTCTCTGTATAATGTCGTTAAACATTACATTTCTTTCATAAAAATGAATCTGAAGTATTCTCGATATACAATGTACTTCAAAGTATTTCTAAACAGAATTGAAGTTTTGGCTCTTTCACTTTTTAAATTCACGATTAATTTTGCTACTCTCGTAAGTTTTTAGCATTTTTATCAAAATTGAAATGACCAAAAATTTGCAGCATCGCAAACACCAACCTATGCTTTTGATAAAAGAAGGTGCATTATGTACAATTTTAGTTTAAGCGACAGACAAAATCCAATCTCAATGCGCTTTATCAAGGAAAAAGTTGTTTCAAAGGATCCTAATTCTGAGGCATTTCTCACAAAGCATTGTTACATTTACTCCAAAAATATATTGCTTTATATCACATACATTCATACTCAAAAATCGACAATCATTAGATTCTGTTGTTACACATTGAAAAATTCTCCACATATTTACTTATGGAAGTTTTAACATGTGATGCTCACACAAAAGTATATATATTTCCATTTTGATATGGGATACTTCATGTTCTTGATTGCATGCCTAGTGTTCACTGCTTTGAATTAAAGATGTGTGTGAATTTCATTATTCTAAATCGACTCTCATGTAAATCTAATATTAAACACCACTCACCCATTAGTTTGACTGATGTATGTAATCAAAATCGAGAAAATCACTATCCTTAAGATTGATAAATATCCCATAGTGTCATTATCAGCTGTTCATGTATGTCCGAATGTATGACTGTTCAATGAAATCCATACGCGCTTATGTTTGATATGGGCCAAGTGTCCTGAGCTCGCCTGATAATTTTGACTTTTAAACACTGTTTCCGAATGGCCTTTTCCTTATGGAAGACTAATTATTCTCTACATATATATTGTTATATATTGTTAAATGTGCAAAGAAATATTTGCAAATAATTATCGTACAAAAAATATCCCACGTGTAATTAGTTGAAAATTTTAAGAAAACAGTTGTGTTTTTATTTTCCGTATCTTCCTGAGGGGATGTGGATTAGTATAGGTCCCAAGCACCCATTGATTGTCGTAAGAAGCGACTGAATGGGGTGGTCCTTCGGATGAGACCGCAAAAAACGTAGGCCCTTATGTCACCGCAGGTGTGGCACGATAGTTTATATAAAGATCCCTCCTTGCTCAAAGTCTCTGAGCGTCGGGCATAGGCCTGATGTTTGCAGCCCTTCACCGGCAATGGTGACGTCTCGATATGAGTAGAAATTTCACAAGCGAAACGTAAAACAATATACAATCAATATTTTCCTCATAGGCTATTACTCAAATTCACATAGATTTATCGTAAATGGAAAACACCACGACGATGAAAAGTATACTGTTTTCCGAGATTTTCTTTTAAAATGTTTGATACACAGTTCCTTTAAGTATTAAATGATATGCAGTGCAATCTGATTAATTCGATTTCAGCTAAAATTAATTATGAATTTAATGAAAATATTGTGTCATTCTGAGACTTATATGATTGTCTAAACCACAAGGTAAACTCTATTGTGAATTAGAATTTTCACATTGATTACTAGTAATGGTCCTATATCTTATAAATTAAATTATTTGTAAAACAATAACACTAGTATAGAAAATGATAATCTAAAAGTAATTCAAGGAACTTATATATGCATTGTGATACATATCACACTATTATGAATGATAGTTGAATGAAACACAATTAACTTGAGTGATTAACATGTATTACAATCCGTCGTTCGTCCAGGTGAGTGAAAAACTAATTCAGCTACTGTATCGATCTTTACACACAGGTTGTCTTTTTCATATTATGTGGGAATCAAATTTCATTTTAAATGCTTATATTCGTGATTGCTATGTAACAATATTTTACAGACATGGTAAATTATTTTGTAACAAGTAACATGTTGTAAGCATCGCTGAAAATGATGTTTTTCTTCACAATTTGTAATTCCAAGCTGTTTAAAAACAAGTTGCCATTCATGAGATTCAACAGTTACGTTTAAAGGTAGCATTTCGCAAATTTTATAGTCGTTATAGTGATTTAATTTGCCAGTATGGCCTACCATTTTGTCAAATGCTACAGTCGGATATGTTTCATACCAATTATTGTCAAGTCGCTCTTCATACGCTGATTTGACTACGGATCACTCCGATTACACTGTACCTGACCAAGACAATGGGTTCACGGTGGATGTGACCAGTCGACAGAGGATGCTTACTGCTCCTAAGAATATGATATCACTTCTCATATGTCCGTGGGTCGGTGTTTGCCTAATCCTTATTTTTGTATTCTATTTGGAACTTACGAGATTAATCACTGTTCGTTATGTTTGCCTTTACATGTATAAACAAATATATCTATACCGATAGTTACTAATTATAAGAATATATTTGTCGAAGCTATAAAATAACAATGTTCCTTTCCAAAAACTATCTTTTCATCGTTTTAATTTTTCTGTGCAACTTTTAAATACATTAAAAGATTAGGTGTTTAAAACTTGACATTTATTGATTTACACTAAATGTATATTACTAACAAGAGTATATTAACTAGAAAAAAGAATTGCGCCCATCTGTTTACAGGTATATCCATATACTAAATATATGCACACAGTGGCTAATATATGAAAAAAGGATGACTCACGCTTTAAGAAAGGCCTTTGTATTACATTTTCAGCAGTGAAATGTTGAAATTGATCCCTTGAATAACAAGAGGCTCATAAGACTTAACGGAAACCCTAGTACTATATTTTAGTCCGTACAGGGAGTCTCATATTTGCATTCCTAAGTCTCAATTTGGAGTATTTTGTCCATGTTTTATAATTTGTCAAAATATGCATATATGATTCCTTTTCAAATACACACGAAGAACAATGGAAGAATTGGAACGTATGTATAAAAATAACTACAACATTCCTCGTCTACAGCGGCCATGAAATTCAAAAGTTTAGTAGAAAGCTTCATGGATATCAAAAGGAAGCATTTTTTCTCATATACATGCATCTACATATATGGAAGTAGCTCTAGACTACTTTCTACGATTTTATACATTCTCCCTGTGTGGCCATAATGCCCCCACCCCCTTACTCAGGTGCAATGGATTTTATAATCGTGATAGAGCGCTTCATGAACATCATAAGCATCTAATTAGTTTGTCTCAAATAACTAACTACTAAATTTGATGACAAACGGGACCATTTTAGCCTCTCCATCGTTAACTTCCCATATTTTTGAAGCAATATTCCATCGTCGCCTGCGTATGGTGTGTGTGTCGCTCAGCTTGTTCGATACGCACGAGCTTGTTCTGCGTATGGTTGGTTTTTGGATCGAGGCAAACTGCTAACGGACAAGTTGTTGTTGCAGGGGTTTCGGCAGTCACGTTTAAAGACAGCATTGCGTAGGTTCTATGGTCGTTATAACAATTTAGTTTACCAGTATAGCCTATCATTGAGTCAAATGCTGTCTGATGTGTTTCATAACCAGTGTTAAACCGTTTTTCGCGCATTGATTTGGCTGCGGATTGTTCCGTTTGCCTGATCGGGACTGTGTGCTCGCGGCGGGTGCGGCAGGTCGGCGGGGGTTGCTTGCTCCTCCTGGGCGCCTGGTCCCATCTCTTGTGTGTTCGGGGATCCGTGTTAGTCCAGCTCTTGTTTTTGTGTTCTGTTTGGGACTTGCGGGGTTGATCCCTGTTCGTTGTCATGCCTTGACATGTTTATAGAAGTTGAAAGGTAGATCTTTTCATTTGAAGGTTTTCTGTATGGTCATATTGGCCCCGCTGTAGGGCCTGAACCCCTGATCCAGGGGCCATGAATTTCACAATGTGAGTACATCATAATCATACTTTGGGTTATTCATAAACAATTATGAGAGTAGAAGAAATGACTTCATAAGATTTAATACAAGTGCACTATAAGGTCATATTGGCTCCTCCCTTGGGATTGAATCCCTCACCCTATACCATAAATTTTGCTACTTCAGTAGGAGATTCATCACTATGCATTTAGTATTTCTCAAATTCATATGAAAGTAGGGATTTACACATTCGTATCTGACATATCTGCTTTATATTTGGATATTTTACTCAATGTTGACTCTAAAGCCAGACTGAAAAGCATCTGGGAATCCTACTTATATGATAAGCGTCATGACTGTAACTTTGCAATCATTTTCCTTTTCTATGTAGTACTATTTCTTTGCGTCCACTTAACAACCTGCTTATGGTGTGTATATCTCCCAGTTTGAGTCAATACGCAAGAGCAATGCTATGGCGTATGAGGACTTTTTAAAGCGAGGCCAACTAGTAACAAAAAGTTGATATTGTCGGGTTATATAACGAATCTCATTTAACGTCATCATTTCGCAAATTCTATATAAATTGGCGAAGTAACAAAGTATTAAACGTAATTCTTAGTCCCAAAAAACCCATACAAAATATCGAGTGTAGGGCAACACGGACCTTCGACAAAAGCGAAGGCAGGATCAGGTGCAATGGAGGAGTAATCATTCTCTGCTGACCGGTCACATCCGCACGCCGTCGCAGCCCGTAGTCGAAACAAAGTAAACGGGGTTGTACCCGTCGTCAACTAGTACGAAAATGACAGTCAAACAAAGGGTATGAAACAAATCAGTCAACAAATGACTTAGTGATATTTGTAATCGCAAATAAGGTCATTATAGCAACCGTAGAATTTGCGAAATGATTGACTTTAAACGAGATTCGTTATGTCGCTCTAATGATCTTGCGATTACAAATTATCACTAAGTCATATGTTGACTGATTTGTTTCACACCCTTTGTTTGACTGTCATTTTACTATTATATTTGACGGTCAGTAGATGATGCTTACTTCTCCATGGCACCTGATCATACCTTCACTTTTGTCGGAGGTCCGTGTTGCCCTACACTCGACATATATGTTTTTTTAAATTATGACTTCGTTTATTACACGATGTTAACTTCGCCTATTTATATTCACTGTATTTTCACTTTGGCCCTGCCCGAGGTCCTGAGCCCCTAAATCTGGGGTGAGAAATTTTATATTAGAAATTGGCGAAGTAAACAATGTGTTAAATGTAATCATAGTCCCAAAACATATATACAAAAACGAGTGTAGGGCAACACGGACCTCCGTGGGAATCCGGATTAGAATAGATCCTCAGTACCCCTTGCTCATCAAAAGAGGCCACTAAATGGGGCGGTCCTTCGGATGAGACCAGAAAAACCGAGGTCTCGTGTAAATAAGGGTGAACACATTAAAGATTCTCCCTGCTCAAATGGCATGAGCCCCGAGCATGGGCCTAAATTTTGCAACACTTTACTTGCAATGGTGGCGTTTCCATATGAGTAATATTATTCTCGGGAGGGACGTTAAACAACATACAATCAATCAATCGTTATGTCAAAATGTTGGTATATTGGATGATAGATACTATTAGATTTATAACTTAATAGTATCAACGATTTATTCTGACTTGATTAAAAATGACGTATAAATCTGTGGGAAAAATTTGATTATTCAAAGGATACGTGTTGTAAAGGGAAGTATAGCAAATGACATTGATAACTGGTGACAAATTTTATGGATTGGCGTAGTTCGAAATTTCGATATATTTCTGACATTTATCCATTAATGATAATGTTATATTTCAGCAGATGATGCTTACTCCTCCATGGCACCTGATCCTACCTTCGCTTTTATCGGAGGTCCGTGTTGCCCTACACTCGATTTTGTATATGTTTTTTGGATTATGATTACGTTTGACACAATGTTATCTTCGCCTTATTGTATTGTAGCGAACTTAAGAAATAAATGACACCACGTCTGCTTCGTACTTGGTTATGCCGCCTTACCTGGAGAATTAGGGCACCGTCCAGCTTCCTGATATAGAGGAAGATTCAAGTTTGTTCCAAACTCAGACCCTGGGTACGACGGGCCACAATAGGGGAGTCAAGTTTTTTATGCAGATACATAGAGAAAATCTTTAAAAATTTTTTCTTCTCAAGAACCACTGGGCCAGGAAGCTGAAATTTATATGAAAGCCTTCGCTGATATAGAGGAGATTCAAGTTTGTTCAAATCATGAGCCCCCTCAACATCTAAAAACTCAGAAAAACAAATTGGAGATTACTGCTTACAGGGACCACAACAAATTGACCGGAACCTAAAATGCCAAGCACGCGGGGGTATCGGAGCTGATCCGAATCATTGCAAAAACAACCTATTCTTCTCTGTAATTTTGCGACAGGAAAGAAATCACAAGTGTCCTCGTGCAACTGGAACATTGGCGATCAAAACTAATTAAATTGCATGGCATGCTAATTACGTGGTTCGATTGTAAGAAAGACCCGGTTCGCTAAAGAAGAAAAATAAACATTGAAGATTACATTCTAGATGTGAATTATTTTGTCCAATTTTTTGTGGGGCCCTTTTTCCCTTTTCCACAAATATTGTATGGTATGTTTTTTTCATAAATTTCAAACGAATTTAGGATAAGAAAGTATTTATTTCACCATTCATTTCGCATACTTTTTTTCTCAACGAAGGTTTTTTCTGGAGCCTAAGCAAAGAGGTATGGAAATACAAATGGGCGAGTAACATCGTGCTAAACGTAATCACTACTCCAAAAAAAACATACAAAATCGCAGGTGTTAGGGCAACACGGGATCTCCGACAAAGGCGAAGGTAGCGATCAGGTGCCATGGAGGAATAAGCATCCTCTGCTTACGGTCACACCCGCCGGTGAACGCCCGTTAGTCAAATGAAATAACGGGGATTACCCGTAGGTCAAATCTAGTAGGCAAAATGACAGTCTAACAAAGAGTATGAAAACACAGTCAATCAACATATGACTTAGCGATACTTTGTTCATCGGCCAACACAAGGTCATTATAGCGACCGTAGAATTTGCGAAATGATGACTTAAACGAGATTCGTTATAACCACGTACAACTTCAACTGTTTTGTTAGTAGTTGGCCTCGCTTACAAAATTCCGCATACGCATAGCATCATTGCTTATCGAATCAACTGCCGAGATATACACACCATAATCACGTGAATTGGAGCGATCTTTTCAGAAATAAACCCATCCTACAAAAATTGATATATAAATGGCGAAGCCACAATGTTCCAATAGGTAATCTTTCACATATGGAGTTTAGTTGATGTTGTCACGGGTGTTGTTTTTTTTTATTTGTTTTTTTTGCAATTCATAGAAATTCAAAATTAAAAATACACGTACAATTCAAATTTAGAGTATGACTACTATTCAATTACGGTAATTATATCTGTTTACGACCAATTTAGCAGGTGTTAACCGTTGGGCGAGCGAAAGATCCTAACAAACGAAAACATCTTGCAAATAAATATAAACCTCTTCAATCTAGCGCCGAAAAAATGACATCAACGTGAACATTGCATTTGTTGACGTCGTATTGTGACAGTGCCAGCTTGCATTGTATGTTGTTTTTCTTTTCAAAATGAAGCAGTTGTCAACAACAACCAAAACATACGAAGTATAAGCTTGTTTTGAATTTTAAGCGTTATCGTACTTATACAAACAACATATTATTTTCTTTAGGCCGGTGTCAATGATGGTACCGCATGAAGGCACATTTTTTTGCGAGACATGTGGGTCAAACTCGGAGTCCCACATTTCAGCTGACAGGGCAAATCACGTCGACTCTCCTAACATTCGGGGAACAAGCGAATATTGAACCTTTTGATTGCTATTGCCATTTAAAAAGAATTAATTACCAATTTATCGATAATTGCTAAAGACAAAGATAACAAAGAATGATCAATTCTCGTTAAGTCTCAAATAGAACAAAATAAGTTGCAAACAGGACTCCGACAAGACAGGTGATAGGAAGAGTAAAGGATCCCTGCCGGTCATCATACTTTTCCAGTGCCACCATGTATTGATCAAGTAAAACGAATCAAAAGCGTAGACAAAATCAGTGTGAGAAAAATGACTTAACAATAAGTCCTATGAAACACACACAACATCCACTTGGCCCAATGCGGCCAACTCGCAAACACATCGTTTTAACTGACCATAGACATTGTGCCGAAATGCTGCCTTTAAACAGACCTGTTAAATCACTGCTAAGAACAACTTGTTTGTAATAGCCTGCCTCGATTGAAATGATCATACCAGAAAACAACTCTTGCGTACGAATAAGTTAGACGAGACATACACATTTGGCAGTGAATGATGCAAATGTGCTACTAAATAAAGAAAGTTGACGCATGGAGAAGCTGAAAATGTCCCGGTGATTGTTAGTTTGCAATCTAATAGTCTATGTTCAATCAA
>CAJDSM010086051.1:6227-19033 GCA_903981925.1 Ostrea lurida
GTAAGATTCCCCCTGTTGACTGGTCACACCTGCCGTGTGCCCATAAGTCTTGATCAGGTAAACGGAACAATACGTATCAAATCAGAAGTGTGATAACGGCCTTAACAATGGTTATGAAACACAATCAAGACAGCATTTGACTCAATGGCAGGTCATATTGGATTATAAACGACCATAGTTTTCGAAAATGCTGGCTTTAAAACGTTGGACTGTTGAAACCCCTGCGACAACAACTTTCTGTAAGTACAATTGTTAGGCCGTTATTCACACACGATTTGACTACACATAATGTACAATAAAATAACGAACAATAGAAGTATTAAGAAATGCAGGGAGAAACGTTCCTGGCACGTTAAAATCGGCTCCAGTCTTTGACACTGTATTTTCAGCCTTCTACCAAGTTTTAAGTACATGTTTTTTCTCAATTTCATTTCCAGCATATCGATATGAGCAATACCTAAGACCCATAATATGTCAAATGCGCTCTGGTGCAGTCAAAATTGGACTCGTAAAAAAAGAGCTAACACAATAAAGAAGAACCAATGTGTAGGGGGTCTTAGCTGCATGGGATTGAATGTATTGGTCCAACAGTTGGTCTCAATCACCCAGTTTACGCCTCCACTGGTTAGTTTTTTATGACTTTTAAAAATCCTATTGATGTCACGTTTGTAATATAGCAACACACGACATGTATTATTTAATGGCCAGAATGGATAATTTCAAAATTAAGGAGTTGGGCCTAATCCTTCGAGCGTATTTGGCGCACTCTTCAACTTTTAGGTACATGTTTCGGATTTCCAACAGTTTCGGACTATGAAGCCATCACTGATGTGTTCCAAAATTGCGCATTCTGGTGCATCAGATTTGGCGGGAGGCCATATATATGAAAAACAGGGTGGGGAGCCAGGGCCGTTATAAAGAGTTGTATGACAAAAGCAGAATGTCATTGAGTCGGCGCTAGTTACTCGCAGGTAGGCAGATGGTATGCCGGAGTCGCCGGGTGGATAGGGTATATTCCGGGATTGTAGCTGGCACAGTGGATTGGGGCGGGGAAAATCAGATAGTCGAGAAATGAGTTCCGAAGAAAATGGAAAGCGACACAGGGAATATATTGAACTTCGACCAAGAAATGTGATACAGGTTATGGTTTTGAGTACACGGACATCTCACACTTCAAGACAGTATATCCTTTAAAAAGAGTCCCAGATATAGGGTTTGCAACCAACGACGCAATTATCAACGGCGGGTCACTGAGTTTAGTGGTGCTTTTGATTAAAATGCATTTTAGAGATCAACCTAAGTAGAAGTTACCAAGTTACCTAAAAAGGTGAATGCTCCTATATAGAAATAGTGAAGCCATAGTACGGGTTATAGTGAGCCCCCTTAATCCAGTCCTTTGATCAGCGTGTACCGTACGTGTTGTCAATCAAGACCTGGCCAAACCCCATACAAAAATTGTCACGACTGTGGAACGCACCTGGATTATGTTATGTGATTCGTATGGTTTAACAAAGACACAAGAACACAATTTACACTATGGAAGCTGTGACATGAGTATCATTATTGACAATGTCCTTTGTTGATCAGTTCTAGATCGTGTGTCTACGATATGGTAGACCGCCTAGATTAGCAGAATGTAAAATGTGTTGCGAGAGCTGTTCAGGAGTGACAGGATTTGTGATTTTCACGATTGATGGGATTTAAATAACAGAAGCGTGGCATTTATATGCTTAGTGATTGATAAACGGAGGGTTCTAGGTCTTTGCTCTCTCATAGCAAAATTGTAAACCACAAGCGTTCCTCTCACTTGAGTAGAAAACCAATGTGAATGTGGTCGAGTTCCGTGGTCTTTACAATATTTGGGGGATACTGCTTTTTCCAAGGTTATTTAGGTGCATACACTTGATATCGATTTCCATCCTCTCATACCGTTAGCCTGGGATGTATGTATGGCGTAGTTCCAAACTCCTAGAGACTATCAGAGTCGGAGTGTTCTGAACGCATACACTTACAAGTTTGTTAATAACAGTGTGAATTCATCCAGGAACTAATCCCATATGCACTCAATTACTGGTTTCTCCACATTTGGCCGTGTACCATGTATAGGGCCCTGCCATCGACAAGCACAGACAGTCAGTGCGGAAGTGTCTCGCCGTCAGCGCTCGAAATGCTGTACCACACTGTATCGATTTGGTCAACCCCTACACACAGAGATTAACGCGTAATACTTGTGAGAAAAAACATTAAATTGTGTATTACTCACCCTAATGAGGGGCGTTGCATAGCAGTTATAGAAAGAAAATGATAAAATAAAGAGGATACTACCAAGTTCCTTCATACGCAGTAACATTGCTCTTGCGTACGAATTAACTGGGAGATGTACACACCATAAGCAGGTGATAGTGGTATATTACTTACATAAAAGGGAAAATTGACGATTGCAAAGTTAAAGTCATCACGCTTATCATATAATGTAGTTATCAGTCTGCAATTAGAGTCAATGTAAGTAAAATATCCAAACTATGAACCAGATATGTCAGATGATTATGTGGTGTTCCTTTAATATCGAGTTCTTCGGGATATAATCAAAATGGACATAATTGTGAAAATTAATGAGTTGTTAATTGATAACACATCATCTAGTATTTCCTATATGTTAAGGTTAAAGGACACGGCAAGTTTTTTCGTTTTTTATCCCGTACCATTTTCTGTACAAATTCTGCTTCATAATGAATATAAAAATTAAGTCTGCCAATAAGGGGGCACAATTAGTGCCCATAGGAATTACTAATGGATTGTTGGAAGACCTGGTCTCCAAAGACTACATATAATATTATCTATGAAAGGAAAACCAAAAGCCACTGCTCTTAATATTCCACTTCAGAGTACCTTTATGTGGGCAATCAGAGTGTTTTTTAACAAAATATGTTTGTCTTGTTTTTCCCAACAACTAGATATTCGTATTTGCGGGTGCGTTTTTGTTTAAAAAGCAATTATCTATAATGAAAAAGCCTCAGATTTTATATTATCGTGAGGAATCGTGAGTCAATTTCAAACGTAAGTATTCCCAAATTGACACTAAGTGGCTTCTGCGGAAAAGCGAAAGATTGATTCACTCGTGCTCTTTTAGGGATTTCATAGGACCAAGGCAGGTTTTTTTTTAGAACTCTTTCCATCCTATGAGAAAATCTCGAGAGCGCGAGCGACAGAAGCCACTGCAGTTGTACATCTGTGAAGTATATCGCTGATTTTTTTTTTAGATCCATGAAATGTAAGCGACAAAAGATTCCAACTGAAAGTATATACCAATTAGAAAATTATCTATTTACGGAGAATTAGTCTGGTGTGTGTGTTTTAAAAAATCAATCACATTAATATCCCCAATGAGGGTAAGACGGTATTGTCAAAGAATGGCATGGTATATATGACATTGAGTTGCATCCACTGCAAGCGCACACTCAAAGACCTACGCGACACTGATCAGCCGAATGAGCAAGAACCGCTATATTTCAAGAACTCTGTGTCCTGTCCACCAGAGTTTCCATTGCAGTATATATATGGAACACCAGCAAACGAGTCTTATGATCATTGAATATACGTAGAAGTATATGCAGGAACGAAGACGTGATGAATAGGGCCACTGTTAGTTACTTCTCTCCAATCGACCAGTCTCCAAATGCAATTTATCAGGGTAACTTAAGACGAGGTGGCCTCAGTGTAGCGAGAGACCGATCCCCAAGTGATACAGGATAGGTCAAATTGACGTGACACAGAGTGTCAGAGATTGCTGAGTCCTATGGGCAGACAAATTAAGAACGGAAACTTTGTTTTGATGAAGTGACGCAAACAGCGTTATTGAGTCAAAGAGTGTTATTCATGCGTAAGCTTAGACCGATAAAGGATAGGGATGTATTTGTGTGAAAAGATATGTTTTTAAGGCTCCCAACAAATCATCGTATAATAAAATCGGTAGTACGGTACCAATTTTATGCACCAGTAGTGCGCATTGTCGGGCGCACAACGTTTAGATGCTCTTCCAGGTAATGCGATCCAATACCGGGCATAACCAATGTTGGGAAATCCGAAAGACATGAAAGGTAAACAAAACTTGTATAAAAAATAGATGCAATGTGAAGTTGTTGTGGAGTGCTAAAGAGAGAGATTGGCGCTCAAAATACTTCGAAGGGATGCAAAGCTATGCCTGAGGGGACGGATAATCCTTAATTTTAAGACACACTGAATACGTAAATTTTTCCCACTGCCAATAAGTACAGTTGTATTGTCTCCGATTTTCAAGCCTAGTAACATTAGTTATATTTCTGTGCAACTGGGGGGCTGGTGGCTAGTGAACACAGAGCAAGATGAGCGTGTGGTTACCTACCCACCCACTCGTTCGGATGGACTTCTCGGGGGTAAGCTGGTATGGGATAATTTTTGAATAGGATGATGAATACAAGGAATTAACATGAGTTCAAGCACGCAATACTACTGGAATATTTGATCCTTCCACCTTGTTTGATGATTGAATGTAGGATACTCGAGAGATGGGGTGCTAGTGGCAAGTGATCCCACAGCCAAGTCCAGACGGCGGCCGGGACCACAAAGGGTCATGGTAAGCCACGTTAGGGCAGAAGGCAGTATTGATTGACGAGAGGATGAGAGCATCTGAATAATGGTCCGAGTATTCATGTTCTGGTTGGGTTGTATGTTCTGACGCTACACGACGTGTGAAATGTGAAGGGTACCTCAATTCTTCTACTTATGCACCAGATCCCATGTGCCTGAGAGACATTTCTCGAACAACAATGTGAGGTTGGTCAATTTCTCGGATGTGCCTTGTATTTCGAGTTGATTGGGCTAGCGAATAAGAAGAGCTCTCGACATCCAATGTTAGAAATCCGAAACATGAAAAAGTAAAACTTTAAATAAAAGTTATCAGTTGTTGGAGCCAAAAGATTGGGGGCCAGTGTCATATGAGCTTCTGAAGGATATTCTGATGCCAGCATTCGGTTCTTTGATGCAGTTGTCTCAGGTTACCCAATGTATTTGTAAAGTTTTCATTTCCCTGCTAGTGATCTGTTTTGCTTAGTACTCACGTTATGCAGACACGGTTAATGATCTGAGCAATACTGTTTTAATTGGATGAGCTATTTAATGATCATCAATTGATTAACGAACGAAGCGCGCCCGGGTTGTAGTGAGTGCGGGAGTAATATGACGGTAGGTCGCATATTTGTTACATAGCTTGAGTATTTGTACAGATTACTAATTGAGTTCAGTTTATCCAAATGTTCTTGTATACATTTTACACCACAAGTATGTTGTACCCCATATATACCATAGATGTTCGACTTACTGAGCGTGAGAGAGAACCGTCTCTATGTCTTGTCTTAGGTTGAAAGGAGTGAGCGTGTTGACTAGTATGGAGCTAGAATGGGAGTTCACTTAACTCATATATTTTATATCAGATGCTCCAAGGCCTCAACCTTGATTTCTTGTAGTGACATTGCCAGAGTAGAGAGCTCCTGTTTCTTTCATCGTTTCTATATGTTTTTATTGCCCTTAGTATCTGAGCTACATGCTCGTCTTGTGTATGGATTAAAGGGCACCTGACAAATGTACCGTCGGTGGTTCGACGTGAATTGTAGGATAATAAATATTTGGAGAGACCTCATTTATCGTATCGATGGTTTGTAAACTGTTTGTGTGTAGAGAAATTGACTTCTAATTAATTTTAGTACAGAGAAAAAAATTTCTGATCAAGTAAAAATGTCACTTAGATTACATAGTTTTAATAGGTCTGGTAATTTAAGCGAATATCCCTTTATTTTTACATCGATATTTAGCCGAATTATTCCAGAGAAGGGTCCTCTTGATTGATTTGTTACGATGCATTTTTGATGGCAAAAAGCAGTAGAAATTGCAAAACACTATATGTGGACAACAATAAATCTAAGGAAGAGGAAATGTCATTATAGTTGACATACTCTCTGAGATAAGGAAAACTATACTGGGGATACAACAAAGAAATTATATAGTGAGGATACATGATCTACATATAGAGTAATTTAAATTTTATAACAAATAACAAACATATTTCATCACAACTATCATTGTATTCTTACAAAATCCAAGATACAAATTACACAAGAGCGAATTCATTTATCTTTATCCAAATTTTCATGGAAGCGTTAACATACCAGAAGGCATCTTTTGTAACATACCCCCTAAAACAGAATTGCGCGAAAAGTTAGCCCTTTAAAGAGAAATGGTCCACTGTTTCGTTAGCCTTTGCTGGGGTTTACAGTTGCTTATTGCATATATAAACGTTCACTGAAGTGTCTATATGGATATACGAGGCAATGCTAAGTGGAGGAGGAAGTCCCAAGTCTGGTGATGATTCATACTGAATTCACAATCTTACTGAAGACATTCACCCAGAACTCCTAGGAGAGCTCCTACAATACCCAGTGACATAAGGAATCAGTGGACATGATGCAGCGTAACTACGGCGATTGAGTCCAACAACCGACACTAGTCGTATTCTCGTTGTGATCTAGTTGGACGCCAATTAGTTACAGACGGCAGAGCAATTAATGTTCGTAGTTTAAAATTTGTCTATCACAGAATTGTATTCGGGCTGGCAAAAGATTGTGTTTTAATAAAAGCAACGACTATTTATAGGACGTTGGACGGTTTTACACACGTTGACTGAGTCTAGAAAGAGAGGCCCACGGAAAACACATCAAGCGTGTGATCTTTAGATCCTAGGTTAGCCTGTCGATCACTCGGCAAAGGAATATGAGAGCAGAATTATCAATAAGACAACAAATATATATAACAAAAACTTTGAGGTTGAATCGAATCTGGTGCTCGTGAAGAAGAGTGTGATCCAATTAAAAACACTTGCCCACGATCACTGCCTAGCAGGTTAATCGCCACTATATAGATGATGATGATGATGATGATTAATAGATGAAGGATGATCGATGAGGGATGATGATGGCGGATGATTGTGATGATCGATTGATGATGATGATGGTGATGATTGATGATAGATGATGGGCTATGGGAGTGTATGATGATGATGGTTCACTGATATACAATTATTAGACATATGGTGAGTTGAACCCTGCAAAGCTGTTTCTCGTCTCAGTTTAACCCAGCTGTTGGTTAAGCGGGTTAGTTCCTTTGCGCGGAATATCCCTGTGGGTGATGTCCCCATGGTGTTATTGTTTCTTAGTTTTGTGTGTCGAATCTATTTCCATTGTATAGATAATTCAATACAAAAAGGCCGAGTTAACATCTGAGATTATGTAATGGTCTTATGTTGTTTCTAATTTGTTCTCGAATTATATTGCTATGATGATGGATTATATTTAGTTTAGAAATAATTTGTATTTTTTTTATTGTGTGTGTTTTGTTTTGTTTAATACATCTGGTTAGACAGATTTTTTATGTGTGGTGTCAATGAAGTTTACAGCTAAAGATATGTTTTGGTTTTTAGTTTCCTGTAGTGAAAGGATTATTTCGGTATATATGTGTATTCATTTGGTCTGCGTGCGCTTCAATATTGTTTATAAGGTGGGTGTGTAGGGTTGTGTGGAATAATCATCGGTACGGGAATCAGGATAGAACTACAGATCTACAGCCAGTGATGCTTGTGGTTCCACCCGCCAACAGGCTTATTAATGATCCTTAATAGTCGTGAAAGTGGATGCTCACCATTTGTAGTCGAAACACGTCCGCACACCTGATGCGTACCAGGATTGTGAGCAGACTGACAGGTTGTTATTGTCATTTTATTAATGAATCAAATGCCATAACAGCTCTGTCTTATAGGACGTTGCAACAGATAAAATATTTCATAGGATTATTGTCATTCCCAGTGACTGAACCAAACTCTAATCCTAATTGTTAATTTTGATATTGATTTAATTGTATATAACCTTCTGAATCTGATGTTAAAGGACGTGTCAAGTCATTTTTCCCGAACTTTACGTGCACTTTTTGTATTTATGACGTCATGTATTTATTTCCCCTTCCTTCAAAGACTACGCTGTTGACGTCATGACGTCACAATAGGACGTTTCAGACAAACAACTGTAATTGAAATTGGTGTATTTCACTGAAGATGCGACTGAAAAAATCCATAAAGCGCTTGGTGAACACAGATGGGTATAAATTATTTTTGTGTAAATACGTGACTATAATTTCATACTTGCTTATATATATAATATATATATATAATATATGAGTATATATATAAATATATATATAATATATTATATATTACAATATATAAAAGTTATTTCAAAGAAATAGACAAACACAAAGTAAAAACGTAAGCGCTTATCATTTTGATCCTAAGGACGTTTGACATTTAAAAAAACAAGTGACGTTGGAGTAACGTCATCTTATATATCTCTATTGACGTTATGATCATAACGTTCATAGATGTTGAGGGACGTTTCGAGTACTGCACGTCACTCTTGTTTTTTTTAAATGTACTAACAACGCTGTCTGAGGATCAAAATTGGAAAGCGGACTTAGTTTTTTACTTTGTGTTGTCTATTTTCTTCTGATAATAACGTTTTGTTCGTAATTTAATTATACTTGTTCCGACTTACTGTGAAGTTATACATTGAGTTTGATTTTGGAAATAAATAGTAAATCTGATAATAAATATATATATATATAATATATAGTATATTATATATAATATATATATTATATATATATATATATATATATATAATCATTATCAACTAAGTCAATATGTTGACTGATTAGTTCTAATTTACCCTTATGGGTATTAGGAACTGTTCATTTTTCCTTACGGTATGATTTTGACTACGGGGTAATCCCATTACTTTATTTTCGAACTATAGGCTCGATCGGCTGGGTGTGACGGGCAGAAGAGGTTTATGCTTACTCCTCCATGTGCACCTGTATCTATAGTCATAAAAATATGCGCTCTACCGTTCTTTATGATCGACTAGGTTCTCGTTATTTGTCCTCTACAAACTATGGTCCGTCCAAAAGTTTTGCTTTTGTATAAGTGTATTTTTTATGGTATTATTTATGAATTAACGTTTATACCATTACGGCATATAGTATAGAAATCTGAAACACCAACAATGAATTTGATTGTGTAAGTTACTCTCGCTGCATTATCCTCAATTCATTTTATATCCCATGGCGGGTGCCCACATTGAAACACTCAAGTTGAATTTAACATACTGAAGGTACACACGTCATTATAATTTACCGTTTGACGGATTATTATATACAAACCGCAATGGGTAGATCACGTCCTTTAACTGCCCTGTATTGTGGTCAAAATTATGGCCTCGAAAATCCTATTGTTTGTACACTGGTAATGTCTAACTTCTGCGGATCATAAATTTACCTAGGTTATACTACAGTCACATGGGTTTTACACATGGATCAATGCTATTATCTTGTCATTATTCATAGTGAATAATCTTCTTATCTCAAATTAGTTTAAAACCAAGAATGAGGATTGTTCAGATAACTTCTTGGCACTATCACTTTATTGTACAATATTATCGCTACTAATTCGCCAAATCATGGGATGTGCTCAATGCGATTGTAGATCTGTTGTTTTTGTTAAGTTGTGTGTCAAAGGAGTTTAGTGACTTTGCTTGACGATAACATTGGACCTTCCTATGGTCCGTCAATTTCTACCGAAGTTCATGTTGCATAGAAAGGATAAGGACTCAGTTGATTTTTCTTTGGGATTTACATATATACCCGAAATCGCGGTGTTTCTCTCTAAATTCCTTCGCGGAATGTGGAGCTCGGCATATGCTTGCAGAAGGACAGGTTCCTTTTTTCTAACATTGTACCTCACAATGAATTGTTGATAAACTCTCTTGTCTCCGGGCCATCTAAACTCCTGTTAACCAGCCAAGCAGTGACATAATTTGTCATTAGATCAATCTGCACTCTACATATCCCTCCTGTCAACCCCTTATCGACAGATTTGAGTTCCATGTCATTTAATTCCTTCCGCCTGTATTGTTCTGATGACATATAGGTAATACCATATAATAAATTTCCCTTTAAGAGAGCCGTCACGCGTTGGTACCATAACCCGTCCATACATCTAACCCGATATGTTGAATATCAACCAGAAGACGAGGGATTCGCATGGGAAAAGTCATAAGCACACACGATGCTAAACTCTTAACACTAATTGGAGTTATTTTTCAAAAGGAGCATCAGAGTACTCACGCACCATTCTTACTATCATTACTTATCTCAGCGTTTGTTAAACCTTATCAGCTGTCACACACAACTTTTGGGTGATGCTCGATTCTAGACCTGTCTCTAAATAAACTGTTGAGGCTTTTTAAAGTATTTCTAAATAAAGAAATTCTTTTTGGGATTATACAAAAGTCTGTCTTTTTTAACACTCCCTTCTGAATATGTTTTGCATCACTAAACAAGAATAACTTTACCGGTGGATTATACAAATTGCACCCATACTGTGAGAAACGGAAAGTTCATCTTGTTTCCAGAGTCATTTAAAAATTGTGTGTTTGTGGGATACTTTGCCAACCTCCCCACCTCTGGAACAAGGGTTATCTTTATATCTTTGTACTATGGACTCGGCCAGATGGCCCTCCAATTGCAGATCTCCGGTAGTGACTGCAATGATATGTATGTTCTTGTCTCCTCGAGTGGTAATTTCCCGATCCCACACTCGTACTAATTAGAATTCTATATCTCAATGGTTCATTATTTTTGCGGCTGATGCTGACACATTCATGAGGAACCTAACGAAATATTAACTCTCGTGGGACAGGGGATCTATATTATCTGTTTGACAGACTTTTCGTTGCGAAAAATTTGTAGACAAGCTATGAAAATGAGGAAGCTCTAGATTTCTGTTATATTATTCGTGGTTATTTTGTGGTCTCAGATATTGGCGGATTAAAGAAAATGTACTGTATAAACGAGATATATATGTTTATCCTCCCATACGTGTTAGCACTTTTTTTAAACGAGCTTATTCAAACGTCTCTCTGCGCTTTCTTATAAACGATTAATCAGAGATAGACCCGTTTGCTGTGCATTAGATAACTATGTTTTGAAACTATGAGGACGTACTAAATAGGTACTATGAAGAAATCGCTTTTAGTATTTTGTCTTGGTGATCTGTTGGATAGTTAATGTCTCAGTGGTGCAGGAGGCTCAAGCATTAAGGAGTAAATATGATCTGTTGATCACGAGTCATCACCTCGATGGGACGTCATGAGGGTGGGAGGTAAACTAAATTGTTATAACGACCATAGCGTTTTCGAAATGCTGGCTTAAAACGTGACTGATGAAACCCCTGCGACAACAACTTTTCTGTAAGTAGCAATTGTTAGGCCGTTATTCACACACTGATTTGACTACACATAATGTACAATAAAATAATGAACAATAGAATATTAAGAAATGCCAGGAGAAACGTTCCTGGCACGGTAAAAATCGGCTCCAGTCTTTGACACTGTATTTTCCAGCTCTACCAAGTTTTAAGTACATGTTTCAAATTTCCAGCATATCGATATGAGCATTACCTAAGACCCATAATATGTCAAAATGCGCATCTGGTGCATCAAAATTGGTACCGTAAAAAATACACAATAAGACCCATGGGTTGGGGCCTATGCTGATGGAATGTTAGTCAACAGTGGTCTCAACAGCCCAGTAGCTATGTAGTTTTTACTAGCTTTAAAATCCTATATGTGTTTAATTGCAGGGGTAAAATGAGAAATTTATTTCAAAATTAAGGAGTTGGCCTAATCCTTCGACGTATTTGGCACTCTTCAATTTTTAGGTACATGTTTCGGATTTCCAACAGTTCGGAATGAGCATCACTGATGTGTCAAAATGCGCATCTGGTGCATCAGAATTTGCACCATATGAAATTAACAGCATATAAAATTGATGACAAATTGCTTTATTGAATGTTGAAAATAAGACATATATTGGTTTTTGATTACACAATATATCAGATATGTAAACATCAGCATATGCTATATGTGTTTAAAGTTTGACCTAATAGAAATTACTAAAGTATTGTACCCAGTTTGGTGAACACAAATTGTCACATTGCCATATATTGAGCAAAGACAAACAATACACTTGTGTGTTTTCATTGTTCCAATCTTGATAGCTATTAGCAGAATGTAAAATGTGCGGAGCGTCATGTTTCCTTGGATAAGATATCTTAGTGATGAAAAGGGGTTTTTTTCTCTCTGCAATTCTACACAGCGCTTCACTTAAAAAACAATATGGTCGTCTACAATTGGCTGCTTTTCCAAGGTTATTTAGTGCATACACTTCCATCTCATCGTGATCGTAGTCCAACTCCTAAACGACATCATGTTCTACGCATCAGACAGTTAATAACGATCATATACTAATATGGATTTCCATTTTCGTGTACGTAGGCATGAGCAAAAGTCGTCACCGAAAAGCTTACTGTTCGATTTGACTACATACAGAATTACGCGTAATATTTAGAAAATAAAGTTTGTATTACACTATAGGGGCTTGTGTAGAAAAAAGATAAAAAAAAAAAAAAAAAAACGTAGTAAAAATGCACAAGGGAAGACACCATGTTGCATATCCGTTCGCTTCAACCGTTATTTTCTCAAGCAAAATCTTTAATTTGAACACACGCCAATTCATATTTGTAAATTAATAATATTTCTCATTGGTATCACTTCCAGTTACAACCTTTTGTCGCTTGCATTTACTGACAAAAAGGCGAAGTTAACATTGTG
>CAJDSM010086079.1:0-10849 GCA_903981925.1 Ostrea lurida
CTTGAGTCTTATTTGGCAGTCAGGTAAATACTGGTAAATGCCAGGGGTGAAATTTACCGCCCAACCCTGGTCCTGGTGTTCTAGAAGAATCCCTGATCCTGACTGTTCTAGAACTGCTGAGCCTCTGACTTGTTCTAGAACTCCTATGTTTTGGTACAGTTCAAGTAATGTCTCATTTAACACAATTTAACGTTCTAGTAATGCACTTAATATTAGTAATGGAACACTTTAAGGATATTTCAGGATCCAAAATAATCAGAAATATTCTGGAACAATTCTAGAAAAGTTCAATAAGTTTTCGCAGGGGTAGTGAAGTAATTGATGGTAAGATTGGCATACATTTTACAAACCTTTGAAATGTTGTTCGAAAAATGATTTAAAGCATAATGCATGAAGTAAACAGTAGTAAAGTTATGACCCTGACAAGATTATACTCATTTTGGACACCAGACGACGGACAGCATCCTTACATAATACCCTAGGGTCAAGGTCATGGGTTTAGAACAGTCATGTTTAAAGGCAGCATCTCGTAAATTCTATGGTCGATATAACAATCTAGTTTACCAGTATGACCTAACAATCATTGAGTAAAATGCTGTCCGATCGATGTGTTTCATAGCCATTGTTAAGCCGTTTTCCGCACACTGATTTGAATATGGATTATTTGACTGTGGTTCTGGAGAAGAAGTCAAAAATGTGAAAAGTTTACGGACAGACGGACGACGGACAAAAGGCGATCAGAATAGCTCACTTGAACCTTCGGTTCAGGTGAGCTAATAAAGAGTCAACACAATCTCTGTAAAGCTATTTATCCGACCGGTAGATGGGACCGTGAAGCGGGTAAATATATTTATAAAAGGATAATCACCACAAAAATAAATAAATCAGGAGGTTAATTAGTTACAGCTCATTACATGTATAAATCCAAGCTTCTGGTGTCAATGATCACAAAGGGATGGAATGTCCAAGTTCTAGCCTCCAGTCACCAAGACTCGACCAACAACAGCAGTATTTATTCTTTCTGATTTTTAGCTGTCCCGAGAACTCCCAAGGCCAGTTCACAATACATCATTACATGTAGTTTGATTATTCTAAAACCAATAAAGAAAGGTTTATGCGGACAAAATCCTGCTAGTTCACATGCAGGCAATAAAGCTTGACCTTCAGAATCCGACGGTGTATTAATTTCTTCAGAAGGCTTGCATTACAATAGGTACCGGGTAAATTTTCCTTGAAAAATATCACAGAGAAATTAATCTCTATATTGTAACGTGATCAAGACAGGAACTCGACCGCATCGCCAGAAAAGCTAGCTCACTAGCGAGGCAGTATAAGTTCCTTTATACTCACAGTCCGCTACAATATTGTCATTAACAACGGAGTTGCTTTCTATACATCCCGGTGAGGGCGCAGCAATCGCAGGGAGATCTTGACATAGAAAATAGAAGGATGACGTCACAAGTCAGGCGATACCTTTGCTTTACGTCTATGTTGTAAGTTTAGAGGTTTGAATTTCCTCTAATTCTTTCTACTCGCAAATGCAAGGCATCATAGGTTATACAAAGAAAATTAGGAATGATGAAGAGGTCACATATGCAATCAAATTATGGAATTGTGCAAATATTTTCTATTTAACAGGTTGGGGCACCCTTCCCCTTTCGGTCGAACATTACCATAAAGGGCGATTATCCTCTTTTAGCAAGAATAAACATTACAAATACGGCGAATGTTCCGCAGTTTTCCCTTGCATCAGAAGTTAATGGTATTTGTTATTAGAGATAGTGGAAGAATGTTTGGCCATGTTTTAATTACTTAATATGTTACACTTTCATTTTCAGGTAATGATTCCATAATGTTTGCTGCTGCAATTATTTAAGAAAATGAAGAATTATTTCAGGCTGTATGTCTGACCCCTTTTTGACCGAAGGAATTTCTTTGATATAATTAAACTTGCCCAGTTCACGAGAAACTTTAAATGTCACATCTAAAAATTGGTACCGTATATGATTTATATTATGACCCCGGGTCGAGGCCTCTGCTGGTGGACTGTCGGATATGTTATTTTATTGCAGTGGTAAAATTAGAATTCATATTAAATATTAAGGATTATCTCCCTCAGGCATAGCTCTGATCCCTTCGAGTATTTTGGCCCCAATCTTTTGGCACTAGCATTGATCAACTTTAATAAGTTTTACTTTCATGTTCGGATTTCCAACATTTTCGGTTTGAGCATCACTGAAGAGACATAATTTGTCGAATGCGCATCTTGGTGCATAAAAATTGGTACCGTATATGATTTATATCTAAACTTGACTTGGCTCTGCTTCCATCTTTTAGAAATTGTTGCATCAGTTTTATCAGAAAGAGCAAAATTTAAGATCATGCCAATTTGCAATGTTTGTACGGAAGCTATATGGGCTAAAATATATATGCTGTTTTATTAAACAGGTCGTACATAAGCTTATTCGTATTGCATAAGTTATGCACGAGATATTACCCCTTATAATCCGATGCATTCTATTCCTTATATGTGTTTTCTTGATAATAGGGAAAAGTAACTGCATATGGAAAGCAAATTTATTACATATCAATGCATTCTCAATCTTTAGAAAAGAAGACATTTCCTGGCACCGTAGTAAATTGTCCGTTCCGAAGATTTAAATGTTTAAATGATTATCATTGTTTATATGTAGCACGTGATCTTTACTTCCTTGCACTGACGAAGAGCTAAAGGCATAACTGAACAAATTGGTAACCAACCATGACATTTTTCACTTTAAACTGAATGGAAATGAAATATTGTTAGTGGTTTAGTCTATTGTAGATTCTACTTGCAAGGCAGCCTCGCTTTTCCACATCCCTGCTTAAGACGCAGCTGTGTGGAACTAAATTTTCAGTTACAATACGCTTCTTTACATACATGAAATTAATGCCATAAGACAAATGATTTCCCACTTTTTGCAATATCCACGAGATTTCCATTCTTGTTCATTATGGAACAACAAAAATTAGCAATTTTGGTAATGTTTATTTCTCGCTAAAGGGGATAATCACCTTTAATAGGTAATGTTCGCCGTAAAGGGGAAGTGTTGCCCAACCTGTTTTAAAAATTAATACTTTTATTGAAACATTTTATAATTGATAATCGTCTGCATAGATTTATAGTACACCATTTTTGCAAACTTGTGAACAGATTTTTTCACTAAAATCACGAGCTTTTTTCAAAGGCATTGTACAGACTGGGTTGAAAAAATTTCTCATGTATGAGCGTGTCCTGTAGTAAGTCACTAGGCCTAGTTTTCAAGTTCTATAAGCAGGACACAATATCCAACAGATTTATGTTTTAAAGGGATTTCGCCTCTCTCTTTAAAATGGTGACCAGAAATATTTCTAGGTCGCCATTTATTTAGCGACGCCAACAGCAGATGTGACTTGAGAGGACCCAAATCGGGGAGACTGACATCTACCCACCCCCTCCCTCTGGCCACCCATAGGACTTATTATGAACCCATTACGTACATGCACAACATCACACGTGCTCTGACAGCATGCCAACTTCCAAGATTGTTGAATTGCATTAAACACGGAAATACTGCCGGAAAAAGCATTCAACAAACATATGTAGTAAATAGCACGCGTCAAATAACGATAAAAGAATAGATACATGTACATGTATATCACACAGCAAAACACCACAGTATTTATTTTTTTAACAATTCTCATTTTTTTCGACACGTGAATACATTTGGAACCACCTACCAGACTTTGTCGTGAGAGGGATTAATTTAGACCCCCTACAAGGAAACCAGCCCTTGATCTCTCCGTTATAAATTTGGGATCATAAAGCATACTACATACAAACGCAGATGATACAAACAAAACGACACATGACCGTATTGACATAAACCTGAAGATATAAAAAGTTATCAATTTAGTAACACTCTGTGCGAATTTCAAAACGAAAGTAGAGACTCTATAGGCCTAGTTTGATCATCAACTATAGTAACTAGAGATGAACCATAGTACGATCGAACTGCCTTTGTGCAAAACGAAAGAGGTGTGTGACTGCGCATGTCTGGTCTACCACACATCTACCTACGTTTACAAGATGTTGAACTTTAGTGACCAGACATGCGCACTGAAGGTTCGGAAGCAAGCCACACATGCGCAATTGATGGTTCGGAAGTTAACTAGACATCTACTATGGTTGATGACGAACTAGGCCTATACACAATGCTAGAATCTACCTATCCTGGGGGTAATAAGTGTAGCAGTTCGTGATGTCGTTCTCGTGTATATGTCTGTAACTTCGCGTTGTGTTTTGTTTTATTTTTATTTATTTAGTGGGCGACTCCGAAACGACTCTGCTACACTAGGTTTGAAACTCAAATAGAGATATAAACTCAATAGAATGAAAATAAGATTAATAACACTTTACGAATTTTTTTACCAGTAGAACATGAATAAAATACAATCCTAGCTCTAAGAATTTAGCCTATATTCCAAACTCAAGGTAATAGAATAATTTAGAAAAATAAGTTACAGTAACAAATTAAAGGGACCAAAAACACAGACGAACAAAAACGCAGTGTTCCCGCTAGCCATAAAATAGAGAGGGCTGCGCCCTGCCTGCCCTTTGCCGCCCCTGCCGCCCTTTGCGCGCCCCTGCCTGCCCTCAGAAGGAATATGTATGCCCTTGTACATTTTTTGAAAAAATTAAAAATGTTTTGTTTACAATCGGAAGTCATGATTGCCTAGAGGTTCGTGTCCAATTATCCAATTAGGATTATCTTTAATCTGCATGTAGTCAGGGTGGAGAGGTGATAATTAGCCATTATTGACACTTCAGGGCTTTTAAATAAGCACTGGACCTGACGAAATGTCGTCGCTAAATCGCCAACTCGAATTTCCTCCTACCGGAAATAACACGAGTGTCAATCATGCTATCTAAAATATTTCAAAATCTGTTTTTAATGGAATAACATGTTAATTAATTCAGTTAATAAAATCCTTGTGCTATTCTGGGTTGTTTGCAGGTTTTGTTTATTTATTTATTTTTTTTTTGTCAAAAACAAATGTTTGCCGTTGGCATGGATTAAATCCGAGTATTCGAATGAGTGTACAAAAGGCTTCATTTTGTGCAAATGATGTTCCATGTGCCCTGTTTCAAACCAGAGTGCCCTTTTGCCCCTGTATGCGCCCTGCCCCTCTGAAATCCTAACTGGAACACTGAAACGTGATTCCAATATTTGGAAGTGTGGAAGGAGAAAATAGCTAAGTCAGCGCTGGGCTGCGTTCAAGATCGTAAGCAGCTACGTAGGGCTCGGTAGCGCTACAATCTTGAACGGGCATGCTAGGCTGCCCTGACGTAGCGATACAAGCGTTATTCATACAGTGCGTTCAAATACCTAGATTTCTAGCCTAGCGGCTGGCGAGCCGCTACGATCTTGAACGCAGCCCAGCTGTCTCACTTCAACGAAATGTTCGCTGCACAGCCTTTTTATATGGAAAATCGAACATAAGAAACTGTCATTAAAGTTATTGGCCGAAATGTAAAGAAGGCGTGGGTCAAATACCACGGGTGAATTGTTTACATATAGATCGAAACTTGGAAATAAAAGTGAAAGTGAACCAAAATACCAACAAATGATTTTATCGCGTTCATTTTCACTCCTGATAAACTGGTAATCATAATAAGTTAAGGACTTCTTTAGTTTGTTGAATATGACGCCAAATTCAATCGCATCGTAACGGGAAATGCGACGGTGTTGCGATTGCCGGTTGGCTGTATTTTTAAACTTATATTTAGGTAAGTATTTAAAATGTTTATGTACATGAATTTTCTTGGTAGAGATTTTTCAAAATGAAAATAGATCATTTAGACCATTTTGGAAAGACTGACCATCAAATGAATATATATCCGAAATAGTACGTACATAATTTATAACTTTCTTAATTCTAAACTTCAATTAAGTGTACAGTGTAATTTCTACTTTCGATTTAAAAGTAAACACTGTCATTATCCACACAACAGTTACCTTCAGATTTGGTAAGTGTCATGTATCGTTTTGCGTGTATCAATATGTTTCTCGTTGATGGATTTTCTTCTTTTTATACATGTAGTTCTAATTTACAACATCGTCTACAGAATAGTTGTGTGGTGCAGTTGAAGTTCCGTCTGTATTTTAAGAGCATTTAAGAACAGTCTTCTCTCTAGAAGCAGTTATCAGCCCACACAGAACTGGACTAATTTGCACAAGGTTGGTTTATGTTATTTAACATTACATTTACGTGTAGCGTAAACTAGATTGTTTCTCTGGTCAAAGTTATGATTGGGGTTAAAGTTAGTATTTAACAATCAATCCTTGACCTCAAATACATATAAAACATTCATATTCAATGTTGTATTGTAAGTAAGAAATGGCCTGTGTCAACTCCGGAGACAACCTAATGGTGGCCGCCATTGATTTTGGTACTACGTATTCCGGTACGCTTTTGCCATGAGGGAATGACCTAGACAAAGACCCGCCAAAGATATTCGCCTCCCCATTGAATGCTTCGATGGTGGACTGATTTCATTCAAGACCCCCACCACTGTCCTGCTGACAGCGATGAGACATTAGAAGAGTTTGGTTTTGATGGCAGAGTCTAGGTATGCAGAGCTGGCAGAAGAAGGAGAACACGAGGAAATTTCTATTTCCACAGATTTAAATGATGCTCTACGACCAAAGTCAGAAAAGGGCGTAAGTATTCTAATGTTGATGATATGTCATGCTTAGTGTATTGGACATATTATACATATACCAGGTGTCGTGGGTGTCGTTGGCTGTAAGCAAATCTTGATATGCCACTCTTTACGCATTGTGATAACGAATGACTTCCTTTTCAGACAGAAATATACCAATATTACCTAGGTGGTTAAAGGAGCATGGACACGTTTTCAGCTAAAAATTTTTTTTTAGATTTTCTTTTTAAGTTTACAATGCTCACTTATGGTATTTCTAATGGTCAGCAAATATAAGACGTTATTTGTTGAGTTTCAAGTGAGATACAGGCACTTACAATTAAATACAAGGCTTGCAGCCTTGATTTTAATTTACATAAAGATTGCTTCACACAGATAATACCATGTTTAAAACAAATGAGATGTGAGAAACACCAGAAACTATTTAATTGTGTTCAGAATGAACTTGTGTAATTTGAAAAAAAAATGCTTTAAACATAAGCATACTGATGTATTCAATATAGGTAAACAAAACATGGTCAAGCCTTGTTTACAAGCGAGAAGAATTGTAAGTTGCTGTGTCTCACATGTTAACTCAAACAAATGACGTTCGAAATTATTGCTTGACCATTAGAAATGCCCAAGTGAGCATGACCTGCTCTGCGCGTAGTAATCCGGAAGCGGCCCCAACAGACCGCAAAAATAACTTACTCTTCGAAATCAATCCATCGTAGTTTGGATTTTGAATGCTTATATCCATGATAACTCTAATATAATTTCAAACCAAGTTTTTATATCAAAACATTTGAAAGCGAAAGGATTTTGTAGTAGTGTAGCAGACAGTTTAAAGGAGAACTGTAATGTCCTCTCTAGTGGGCTAGCGAGGCTTTTCTGGCGATGAGTTTCTATCTAAGCAGCGGCGAGCGTGGTTAGCACCTGGTATTGGTGACTACATTTTACACTTGAGATGTTTCACTCATATGGAGATGTCACCAGTCGCCGATGAAGGGCTGCAAATAGGCCTATGCCCTTTTCAAGAGCAGAAAGAGATCTCTATCGAGCAACACTTATCATATTTTGCGGACATATATAATACAATCAATCCATCAAGTTCTCTGCTTCTATCTATCAAAGTTTCAGGGATATATGATTCCACATCAACAGATAAACACAAACAAAAAATACAATTCAAAGACCTGGAAAAAAAAAAAAAAAAAAAAAAAACAAAAAAAAAAAAACAAAAAAAAAAAAAAAAGATACAAAAACAAAACAAACAAAACACAGCTATAGCTTAATAGTTTATTAAACTTGTATCAAAAATCAGTTGACTCTGAAGGCAATATTTCACATGGATAAGCAGAAAAGGGATTTGAACAAACCTTTCCTTGGCTTGCAATGTAAAGGGTTTTTTGTATGTTTTTTAGGGGTTTTATTGTTTTGTTTGAGGGGGTGGGTGTTTTTTGTTGGGGTTTTTTTTTTTTTATATTCTTTTTTGGCATTCTTTTTCCCCTCTTTTTGGGGAGGGGGTCAATACAGTGCCCGGCTATCAACGTATTAAGTACTTGATTATATATATCATGTCACCACGTGCATGCATGCATGGCCGCTTATGGCCGTACTCATGAGGATTTTCTTTTATTGTGGTTACACCTCTCCCGTTTTAGGCCACATGCTAATATTATTTATTAGGTTGTACTGACTGTATACAGAAATTTGAGACGGGCAGTCACGTGACAAGTTTCAACCAATGACAAAGCGACATTTTAGTTTGAGGCAAAACAAAGACCCGTGATTCGAGCGTTTTGACGCCGGACCGGAATCGAGAATCCTAAACAGGTCTCGGTGTTGTGAAGCGACTAGCGAGCATGCTAACCACTAGCCAACAACAAATGATATTTCCTTTTCATGCCCCGGGAATCGAAATGTGTTGTTGGCCTTTTCGTCTGTTCGTCTGTCTGTGGCAGAAACCCTAACATTGGTCATATCCTTTGCACCATAAGAAGTAGAAATTTCATATTCGGTATATGTATTCCTTTTGTCTGATGACCTTTACACATGATTATTGACCCCCTTTTAGAAAATCTAATGTAAGTTATATATTTCAAATTGTAAGAGATACTGCTTTCATATTTAGCATGTGCTTTTTTGTGATGAGACCTTTACTTTGGTATTAGATTTGTTGACCTTGTGAATTTGAAATCGGTCTCTAGATAACGATCAACTAAATCAAAATTACCTCTCATTTTTAGTATTGCTACAAAAGTTTCAGTCACAATGTCTTACAGTTCCACTTGTTTTGTCATTCGGGAACATCATGCAGTGTTTCACTAACACATCTTGTTTTGTTGCAGAAATTGACAATAGACACAACGGTAAAAGACATAAGGGGCAGGGAATTGCCAGCTGTGAAGGTATTCTCCCATGCTATTAAATACCTAAAAGAACACTTGGAAGCTGTTTTGAACAAGATAGGATCAATAGTAAAGAAGGAGGAAATAACGTGGGTGCTGACCGTTCCTGCAATCTGGGATGACCCAGCGAAGTTCTTCATGCGAAAAGCAGCACAGGAGGTGCGTGAATTAGGTCTTCATTTTGAATAAGTATTTGAAAACGTAATATTGAATTCCGAGAAAGTCTGCTTATAAAACCCACTTTATACATGTATTTTCCACACCAGGCAGGGATTCCAGCTCATCAGTTAATGATAGCATTGGAACCAGAGGCAGCTTTAATTTACTGCAAACATCTTCCAGGTGAAAAACTGGAAGGTGCAAACAAAATCAGCGTGTTTCAACCTGGCAACAAATATCTGGTAGTGGATGCTGGAGGTAATGCATCTTTTCTCTTATCACTAAAAAAAAAAAAGAAAGAAACACCCCCCCCCCCCAAAAAAAACCCGGATTGATATCAAGAGAGAAATCTAGCAATTAAATAATCTGTTATTTTAAGAAAAAGGATAATGCCATGTTACGAGGTAAGGTGAAATAATAACTCGAAATTAAGATATATACGGCTATCAAGATCGTATTTTTTTTTTACAGGTGGTACAGTGGATATAACAGTTCATGAAGTGAAGGGCAATGGAAACCTGAAAGAGCTGGACCGAGCGAGTGGTGGTGACTGGGGTGGAGTAAGCGTGGATATGGCCTTCAAGGACGCGCTGATGGAGATAGTTACCGAAGGGATGATGGAGGGATACTGTAGAAAATTTACTGACGACTACATTGCTATGTTCAGGGATTTCGAGATCAAAAAATGGAAGCGCAACGCCGGGGATGACCCAAATTCCAAAATAGTTTTAAAGATTCCACCTACGTTTATAGAGGAATGCTCAGAAACCTTAGGCGAAGACTTCACCACTCTTACCAACAAATCCAGATATCGAAATCACATGTATTGGGAGGAATACGAATAGATTGCCACGTTTGATAGCTTTTTTCAGCCCGCTGTGATGGAATGTAAAACACTTGAGAGAGTTGCTCCAGTCACCTAAAGTGAGAGGGGTGAAGAAAATATTGATGGTGGGCGGATTTTCTGAGTCGTTTATTCTACAAGAGGCAGTCCGCAAAGCTTTTCCCGATTGTCAAGTGATTGTTCCTCAAGAAGCGGGTTGGCAGTCCTTCGAGGCGCTGTTCTTTTCGGGAACAATCCGAGATAATAGATTCTCGTATTGCGAAGTATAACGTATGGTGTCGCAATCAACGAAAAATTTGATGAGAAGAAACACATGCTGTCTAAGAACACTTTTATTTGATGAGGTAGCTTATTGTTGCAGATGTATTTAGTCGTCACGTACAAAAAGGGGATGAATTGATAGTAGATGAAGCCCAGGCTGAGCGATCGTACTCTCCAATAACCTCCTATCAGAAGGACGCGTCATTTGGAATATATACATCAAAAGAGGATAATCCATTTTACATCGATAATTGTGACAACATTGGCAAATTCGTGGTGGAAGTACCACTAGGCATTGATGATCGCTCGATCGACGCAAGGATGATTTTTGGTGGGACTGAATTAAAGGTCGAGGCTAAGGTGGTTCACACAGGGGACATAACACCTGCTGAATTTGAACTTCCTGAAGATGACAAGATCTAAGCATCATGGATTCAGAGGAAATGATTC
>CAJDSM010086091.1:0-10287 GCA_903981925.1 Ostrea lurida
GTAGAAATAATTGTACACATTTCACAACTTTGAACATTTCGCTAGTTGATTACTTTATCGTAAAACATTCAATTAT
Source organism: Ostrea lurida (assembly GCA_903981925.1). Taxonomy (NCBI): domain Eukaryota; kingdom Metazoa; phylum Mollusca; class Bivalvia; order Ostreida; family Ostreidae; genus Ostrea; species Ostrea lurida. The sequence goes on from CAJDSM010086091.1 coordinate 77, forward strand.
CTATGGATATATGTAACTTTTTTGATAACGTATCTAAATCTGTCAAAGTTTATCACCCTTGCAATACAAGTCTACCAAAAAAACTAAAGAACCATGTCGTCCTTAGAGCAGCTATATTCCGTTACAGGGTAATTAATAGGTTCCGTCAGTGTATGATTGTGAATCAATCTATACTAGTAGTGTGGCGAAAATTTTCAAATTATGTACACAACATGTCCTTCTTTTCATTTATTTAATTTTCAGATTCCTACTCCATACTTCAAATTTTGCTTTTTTTCTGAAAAGCAATTTACCCTTTTGCGGAGAGATGGCTGAACAATGTATTAAACGTAATTTTACTGAGGAGTTCTTAAAAGTTTTTAATCATAACCATAACTTATGAAAATTAAGTTACAAACTTCAAAATCTCTTGTAAAAGAGGTATGAATATTCAGAGTCAGGAACACACCGCATACGCTTGTGCCCTTTTCACTTTTAAAATCATGATACGCATGGCAGCTGTTAGATCTAAAGCCTCAAAATTATTTATATTCGTAGGACGGTCTACGTCTCTCCGGACTAAATATGTTTAAAGTTGGCTCTTAGAGTACCGCTTAGGCAAATTCATATTTATACTGGCGAGTAAACTTTTATCATTTCATCATCACAAAATCCGTTCTCTTTTTTAATGCAGTGATTTATTTTTCCCCAATGAAATATATATATTTTTTTGTTTGTTAGAACTGAATGTCCAGAAAATTAAGCTATGATCCCGAAAGCAGAGTACCATACAGTTAACGTATATGGCTAGGGCAGTTAGCATGATTCCAGTTCCCCGAAGCCAGGAATAATCCTGGCTGAGGGGGCAGGAATCTTGCTTATTGCCTCAGAGATATACGTTAACTGTTTTATTATACCGATACAAATTTAAAATATATATAACAAACTCTCGAAGAAAACAATTCATTCAATCGGTTGGCTGTTGCTCGATATTCGATAAATCCATGTTTTTCTCGGGTGCCTACGCAGACAACGATGCCTAAACGAGTTTCTTTGCGTTTACACTACCACTAGAATAAAGTGTACAGATTTTCCAGTTCATTTTCTTTTAAATCATCAAATCTAAATTGCCGTTAAAGTTGTTGCCATATTTACTACCAACGTTAACGTTTACAAAGCATTGTGACGTAGCAATAACGCTAGCGTAGTGCGTTACGTTAATCAATGACACGTTGGCCGAGAAGACTAACGTTTGGCGAGTAGTCCCGCAACGGCAAAATCCAGGGAATTAGCCACATCTAACGACCAAGTTTTACATTGTGAAAAATCAGTAAAGGCACAATAATCTATTTAGCAGATAAACATACTATAGTCAACACCTGTAACAGTCACAATACATTGCTACATTTTTGTTATCATCGGGGTTTTTTTTAAATGATGTGGCATGTCTTTGAAATACATCGGCTCACGGCGGGTGTGACCGGTCAACAGGGGATGCTGACTCCTACTAGGCAGCTGATCCCACCTCTGGTGTGGCCACGGATTCGTGTTTTCCCAACTCTTGTTTTTGTATTCTATTTAGGACTTACGAGATTGATCTTTGTTCGTTATATTTGCCTTTACATATACCATCACATCTTCAGCTGAAATAGCTAAAATAAATCCACCGTAAAATATTATACGTTTACAATATTATGTAGATGTGTTTTTTTATACGTTTGATACATTGTTACTTTGCCATTTTATATCAAATTAAATATATATTTTGATGAATTTAATTATTATATCAAGCAGAATAAAGATAACAATGTTAATGATCCAGTATATTTTATCATACCATCACATCTGTTACCAGTCCAGTACTCTCGGCATCCTTGTGGGCATTCCCCAGTACCATTATGACAAGCAACTCCTGATTTACATTTACCACATTGTTGGTCACAATCCACTCCATAGAATCCTGGTCTGCAATCTATGATGTCAAAAAGAAATAAAACTAACTCAATTTCATTGTGATCAAGGGGTTGGTGTAAAGACAAAAATAACGAACACGGATCCCTGAACACACTAGGTCTTCAATTCACTTTATGGGATAAAATCCAGACTGGAATAATTTCATTGGTAAATGATGATTATAAATGATAGGAACTAAGCATTTACATTTCTCAAACTGAAAAAAAAACGTGTACGGGAAAAAATGAATTCTAAACAAGAAACGACCCCCCCCCCCCTAAAAAACAAACAAAAACTCAGTATTCCTTTTATACACAAATAGTATCTTTAAAGGCCATAAAACGACTAAAGATTAAACACCAAGCACGCAGGAGTTATTTTCAAAGTCGTGTTGAAAAACATTTAATTTTGGTACAACTTCCTGTTTTGAATGAATTAACATATGTTGAACATATTTTGTTATAAAACAGTATATTGTGTGATATTGTAAACACTTAAGAAAGAAACAAGCAAAACCTTCAATATATAAGAATACTTCCGGTTTACGATGGGAGTCAGAGCAATAAATCTGACATACATATTTTATATATAATTATTGCTACTTATCATCATTGAAATCATTGATAAGGAAACGCCCGAACAAAATCTGCTTTGAAAAATCAAAATCCACCATAATATTGTAAACAATGCTTGACGTTACTCTGGGGATGGATATATGGTGACCAAAAGACCATTTCTTTGAGGATTTTCTCTAAAAACAGGAAGATTCCTTTTTAACTCTAAGTCCTAAATTTTCCCCGGAAAGTATGTTTCGTCTGAAAGATATGATTCTGAAAATTTAAGTTTCTTGCATTCACTTCTTTTGACGACCAGAAGTGAAGGGAAAAAATGTTAAATTAACAAGGAAGATCATCCCTGGGTGTTGTAACGGTTTAGGAGAAAACTGGCGGGCAAGATGACATTTTCCATATCGAAAATCGGCAGTAACTCGCAACCAAAAGTGATTTAAAAAAAAACTAGTTGAATATTGACGCATCCTCCCTAAAAATTGAAGAAAATTATCAAGTTGTTTTCGAGACATTGCGTGCACAAAATCGGTAAGAGAAAAATAATGGTAACTAGACCCGATCTCTTTGCAAGTAATGAGTAGGTCCTGTTGAGATAAGATCTCGAATCAGATAATTTAAATGGTAAAAACAGACCATATATCAAAAAAAAAAAAAATAACCACATACATTTTTAAAAAATAATAATAATAAAATACGTACAAGAGAAGACATTTTTCTGAAACAGCAAAAAGTACTTAATTTAGCCATGCAAGTTTTTTAAAGCAAAAAGTTCAGTTTATTTTGATCACTTGCAGTGACAATTGGAACTGTCGGGCGACAACGACAAGACTTATTACGAAGGACAATGTCGCGATATATCACCCTCGAAAGTTCCAACAATTAATCTTTAACTGATCAACAAAAATCCTATGCGTTTGGTTTTTCATTTACAAATTATCATTTCTGAACGAAAAGCTGCTCTCAAATAACTGATGCCACATGGATCTCCATAATCTTGTTTTAAGTCCGCAGTTTATACATATCATTGTCCAATTGGTGGTTATATTTTCAAATGCATGCCGATTTAATATGGCGCCACGGTCTGATATACACTTATTCAAAAAATCCTGTGGTGCTTTATAAAATATCTAACCAAATCAAACTGCATGCACATCAAGGTTTTGTACTTAACCAAATTAAATCACCATATACAATTTAATATTGTATAACAAGTGACAATATTTTTGTTAAGTATGAGAAACACGTTTGTTCTTCATTATCACACAGTGATTTGCCATTTCGATGGAAATACAATCTACCACTGTCAATTAAACTAAAGCACGATATTAAGAGAACATTTCATTCCATGTAAAAAGATCCAAGTAAAGTTCAACTACATATATTTTTCACTAATGTTTTCACTGGAAAGTATCTTCTTTTGGAAATACCATTGGGTAGAGATATTATTATTTTGGATACAGAAGACGAGAAATATTATAAATCTGCTATCACAAACTCGGAAAATAATCAAACAAACATACTGTTAAGATCAAACATTTTCAATAAAAGAAATGTGCATACCCTTGCATGTGCCCCCGGTCCAGTGATTTTTACAGCCATTACCACACCTTCCCGTTGTTCTGTTGCATGACATGTCATCTTTACAGTGTCCACACTGGATGCAGTTTTCATTCATCATGTAATAGTTCAGAGGACAAACTGTAAAACAATATTATGTTTACAACAATTGTAATTAATGCTATTTGTTCAGAAAGAGTTACGATTTGTAACTAAAAAAAGTTAAAGATCATATATTTGCATCGTCATTCAATTAACATGATTTAGATTCAGAGTGTCGCTTGATCTGCGGTAGAAATATATGCCGGCTTATTTATAATCAACTATGTGATTTAAAATACCTAATTGCAAATGCCGCCTTAGATTATACGAAATCTTTCTATAAGACTGATACCGTTTCATTGGAATGCACACGAACAAAAATGATAATAAAGCAATAATGAAAACACAATGATTATCAAATTATAGTCACAGAGGCTGAAATGTTGTTTCTCTTCATAAAATAGCTATTACCCTTTCCAGCAGTTCTGGTCAATATCATACATATTACCAGCCAACACATATCAATATCAATGGAGAATCTTAACATTTCTTGCAAAAACCGTGCATATTAATTGATTTAATCTTTCGAAACAATGTAGCATAGTGGTAACAATTGGCATGTAATGTCTGGTTGAAACATGTTCATGTTTTGGCACTTAAGAACTTTGAACCATATTTTTTTAAGGAATTATCTTTGGCGGATTTAAATAGTTGCTAGTGGTATCTGGTGATGAATTTTATAATTCCTTTACCAATACACACTGTAAATAGGACAATCACAATGATCTTGGATCATCAGAGATGTCATTTTTTTAATAGTAGCATTTTCCGTTAACTCTGATTTTGACTTTACCTTATCTGTCCTTTACACAGAAGAGTATAAATTCATACATGTAAGTGTAAATTCATACATGTAACTGGTTACATAATGAATTAAGAACTTTATGAACTTTAATTTAAAACAGAACCGTAACTATTTCATGTTTTTGTTCTACATAAAGAACAATATCACAATCCTTGTAGTAAACCTTTAAAATATCCGATAACTTAGCATGAGGGAGATACTCCTAGGCTGTGTGCTGTTATATGGAATTAATATGCTTCATATCAAATCGAGACAGTAAGATACCAACCATCTTGGCTTATGGTGAATGTAAGGCATTGGCAAATATTTAACGAGAAGCTATCTGTAAGTTAATATTCATGAACTGTCACACACCTGCTCACTGAACATTCATATTACATTTATATCAATCAAATAGTACATACGTTTGCAAGTATTCCCAACCCACTGATTATCACAACCATTATTACATAGCCCAGACGTTCTGTTACATGGACGGCCATTTTTGCAGTGCCCACATGCAACACATCCTCCATTCAATACATATGTATTCACCGGGCATTCTGAAAAAAAAAATGTTGATAATGTTGATGATGTTGCAGTTTGCGTTCCATATAGCAAGTCAATGAAATCACAAAGGGTTCAGTGTACACGTTTAGCATGGATTGATCATTTGATTGATTTTGTGTTTGTTTTACGTCCCGTCGAGAATTTTTCACTCATATTGAGACGTCACCAGTTGTAGGTGAAGTACCCCAAATTTAGACCTATTCCTACATGTAGCAGTGAAGGTTCTATAGCGTGCCAAAGCCTGCCGTGACATGGGACCTCCAGTTTTAACGTTATGTCAGAAGTACCCGTGATTTTCGCTTCTCAATGCTGAGTTTTTTGGAAAAGGAGTAACCGCTACTTATTTTCACGCCTTAGGTTTGAAGAGGCCATGCTACGAGCGGGACTCCAACTCACGGCATTCCGGTTGCAAAGAGAACACTCTAACCACTGAGCTACCGCGACCGAAGGGAAAAAATAAGTGTAGACATGAAATATAAGATTTCAATAAGAATTGTTATATTGAATAGAGGTTTTCTGACGTTTGTGCTGTTATGAACAGCAAGTTACAAACATCACAGATACAACGTGTTCAAAATATGTGGATAGAAACAGCAAACTACAAGACGATAAATGCCCCACAAAAGAGCAATACCGATTTCTAAAAACCTGATTTGTGATAAGATGTAATTTTGTAGAGTAATAAAATTGCAAACTCTGGTAAATATAGCGAAGGCGCTACATCGATCAAAAGAAAAAGTTCCTCGATCTTCTCTCAGACGGAGTAAAATCTTGTTCTTAAATTTTGTATCAGAGGGGGTGAGGTTCTTTCTTTGATACCTTGCTAGTTTATTGAATGACAAGTCATATGTTTTCATTCGAACATAAGCCATCCCATACACATCGTAATTTATCACATCTCGATATATCTTTTTATTGAATACAAACCTTTTAAAGGTTTGGAATGCTAATTTCATATATGTAATATATTGTGGCATATCTAAAATATATAATGCCTTAAAGAATACAAGTCCTATATTACTCAATCGTTAGCTTTTTGGGACTCACTAGCTTCAATATCTGTTTGTGTTCCCATATTACCAGAAAATAATTCTAGATGCGCATATAAAGGTGGGGGTATTTTTTTTTCAAACATGTAGTATTCTTGCTGTACAAACTGTTGGCTTCAAAAATCAATTTCATTTCATATAAAACGGCGAAGTAGCAATGTATCAAACGTAATCATAGTCCCAAAATACACATACAAAATCGAGTGTAGGGCAGCACGGACCTTCGACAAAAGCGAAATTTAAAACATTGATTACCTTCTTCATTCCGTAAGATAACTATTCAAATGTCTGGGATTTTATATCTCTGTAACCCTTGGTAATTATACTTTCTATTGTTTCACGAATTAATAAAAGTAAAACCATATATTGTAAATGTAAAAGTAGAACAATTATTCACCTGTACAGTCTGTAGTTACAGCGGTGGGAGAAGAACAACCGTAAATACAGGATCCATTGAAGGCATCACAATGGGAATTTTTACATTTATTTGAACAAAGCTCTGAACAGCCAGGATGATATCGTCTAGCATCACAACCTTAAAATACAAATTAAGATAATACTAGAACAAAGAAAATTGGCGTGTATAAATGCTCTACTAAATATTTCAACTATCACATATTTACTTAAATACCGTTAGAGGTGTCGCATTTGAGCCGGATATGACAAACCGAATCACCGAATCTATGATACATTAGTGGAGTCAATAGTAAGTATATCTCACCCATTACTTTGACTTCACAAATCCCCACTGAGGTCTGATTTGTCTCAACTCCAGAACACGATGAGGAGAATCCCGGTGGGCGTTCATTATAAAAAGCTATTCCCTGAGCTATTCTGTTCACTGTGATATTCATTACTGAATTCGGACAACCTGACATGGGATCGTGATGATACACTAGACTCCCTGTAGCGCCATCTGGTGGCGTGAACGATTCATCATCATACGAGTAAATGTAGAATCCTGTAGATCTGCGATATGCTGATGGTAAAGAAAATTTGATTGGAAAACATAACCATTCTGTTCTGAAACGAATGTTAAATGAAAATGAAAACGCCGTATTTCTTTTGATTTTTCATATATTTTCCACATAAAAATGTGAATATCTAGATAGAATAAAATTGCTTATTTGGTTGGGGTTATTTTTTTTGTACGTAATGATGATAATTATGAGATTCCAACACTAAATTAACATAAATGACAGTGTGGATTTCAACTTGCTATTACAATACGAAGTACTCTGTTTGCAAGATCGCATTGAAAAGACACATTTTTTTTTTACATTTTTAAATACCCATGGTGTACATATTCGGTTTGACTAGTTCATAGCAAGATCGGACTTTGTGGTTACCAATCAAACAATCTGTCATAAAAATGTTGGTAAATTCCCATTTCGTATGCTTCAATATTTTCTGACGGATTTTTTTTTTTCTTTTCATGTGACAAGATGGCGAGCTACACACTACGATTCTCCAACAAAGTTTACCCAACTTCAATGAATCAAACAGACACACCAGAACACGATAAGAGGGAACTATTATATGCCATTTACATTTGTCGCTTGCATTAAAATATGAGCAGTGGGAGGGTTATGAATTTCACTGATAGTCCCATGAACTTATACCTTACAATGTTTTATAGCATAGTAAATTTGAATTAACAATTGAATACTGAAACAAAAATTGTCTTTGACGCCAGTATCGAACATAAGGAGCATACATGTACATGCAACATAGCTTTGATTTCTGTCTTAAAACTGATTTTAATAGAATGTTGAGGACACATGCGTCAAATGTAGTAATTTTGAAGCATGGTGTGAAAACTAAACATCAAACAGATGAAAGGGTAAGAATAAAGAGGAATCATTAATTTTATAAGTACAAAATAAGGAGTTTGTCAAACACGGACCACTGGACACACCACAGGTGGGATCAGATGCTTAAGAGAAGTAGGCATCGCCTGCAATTTGTTTGCAAATGATTTAATCTGAGAATAATATTGAATTAACAGGGGTAGACAATGAATAGTACTAATGCCCATACGATATTCAATACTTCTCCGAAGATAATTCATAAATCCTCCATTGTCATTAAATTCATATACAATTTCCATTTCTACTCTTTCCAGAGGATTTTCAAACGTTCACACCATATCAGTCACACTGAGAATTGGGGATTTGAACAGTAGAAATGGCGATCTGATTAAAATCAAATACTTTGATCCGCTCACAATCTGAATTTAATCAGATTTGTGGAAATGGTGGCAATCCACTCATTGGAAAGTCGACTAATTCAAAGCGCACTATGTCGAAAGTCCATTAGTCTGAAGGTTGTTTATTTCGAAGTACAATCGTTCCTAATCTAGAAAACGATAGGTAAATATCTATCACCTTTGACACGGATGATAAATAGGGAAAACAGGCTTCTCCTTATGTAAACATCAGTTGGACTGTGCAAAAATTGCAGCGAGTATCAATTCAGGAAATACAGATGGCAAATTATCGCATACATTTATCGTGCCATTTCATATATTCACAATTACAATTCATTTATAATTACCATTTTTATTATTGAAAATTTTTATTTCCAGTTCCTTCGTGACTATCAATTTGTTTGGATACGTTTAAGATTGTTACGATACAGTGAGTGAGCAACAACTTGCATGAACGAGGATTGTGATCAAATCAGATTTTTTTTCTAAATGCATAAGGATCTAGCTCATTGTCCTTAGCTTTATTAATGTCCTTAATATTATACACAGTGCAAATGAAAGAAATATATACTTTTAGCTGCAGAATGCTAGCTCTCCTGAAAAAATTATGGACAATGAGAGCTACAGTTTTCACCTTATAAAAACCTTCGATTTTCCCGTGGGGGACGTTGCGCATGATTGAAGACCGTTCCTATCGTTATACATTCCTTGCACCGACGCCTAACATATCTCCCGAACGTGTATTTGTTCAAACATACCCTAGAATATTCATTAAAGTCCCATACGACCACAAAACTCAGAGCTTCATGCCATTCTGTCTGTTGACGTAGCCATGAACCCGGTATATTTCCTACTTGTGTAAACCAATAGCCCAACAAACATTTTAGTGAAATATTATGGATTACATCACCCCAGTTTAGTTGAAATAATTATTCTAAAAGATTTAACAATCAAACTAAACTCACAGCCTGCATTAGTTTGTTCACCACCTTCGCCACTTAAGTTTGAAAAGGAACCAAGACTAGGCTTTTTTAAAATATCATTTTCAATACTTAGCCGTTTATTTCACCTGTAGAAAAATTGCAAATTATCTAATTTCCATTTAATATTTGTTTTTGTAATAAATTAAGACTGAATCTATACACAATTTGTTTCGAATAGTTTTATTACTAATACCAACGGATTACGAATTGACTGGATATCTAACATGGAAGTCAACAAACGAAAATCATTTGAAGCTGTGAGTTTTGTGGTGGTACATTTTGTATGAGACTTTAATCAATATTTTAAGGTATGTTTGAACAAATACACGTTCGGGAGATATGTAAGGAATTTTTAGAAATTAGATTTATGACTCGTCGGTGCAGGATTATAACGATAGAAGGTCTCAATCATGCGCAACTTTCCCCACGGGTAAAATCGAAGGTTTTTATAAGGGG
>CAJDSM010086096.1:60-10316 GCA_903981925.1 Ostrea lurida
TAGTGAAATATATTGTACAATCAAGTGTTTCCTCTGTCCTGTTGTTACGCCCTAGTAGTGTTGAGTTTTGGTGCAGTCGTTACGTGTCTTGTGTTATGCGATTGACGAGGACTGAAACTCTTCAATCTTTCTTCATTTTATATATCAGTCCCGGGACATCTGTGTACATTTATCGCATTTTCGTTATCTTTTCAAGTACTTCTTTACTGTCTGTTCTTCTAGACGCTCATTGCGTACGCTGCTTGCCCTACGACTTCTTGACTCTCTTCCTACGATCTATGCCCAAGAAGGTTTAACGGGTATCATGGATAAGGGCTTCTTCGTAATACATCCCTGCAATTCCGCTTGCCAGATTGTCGACCTATATAAGCAGCGGATTGAAATTTCCTTTCTAACAAATGTTTTTTAAAAATGTTCCATATTTCGCCTGAGATCGATGATATAGATCGTACATGTAATGAGCCTACAATACATGTCACTACTTATATAAAAACTGTTCCACTTGAAGTCGACTTATAAGTATCATATACTGAAATCTACCACACATTAGGAATTGGAACATTCCTGAAATGAATCTCGCAGTCTAGTCAGTCTTTTATCAAGTTATATTCTTTGTACGCGCCAATTAAGACAAGAGTAAAATCTATACCTCACAAGTGGAGAATTTTGATTTTCCATAATTTATCAGCTTTAATTGATCCGTCTTGTTAAAGATTTCTTTATCCTTCAAATATATCGCATATAGTGAGCGCAGAGATAAAAATCATATTATTCATAGTTAATTAATAGTGTTAAATAAGCGGATCTGAAGAGTTAGTAAAGGTAAAAAAACAGATTATATAGAACGTTTGAAGTTATCTACGGCAGTTAATGCGTGCGATTACTTATAGAACAAAACAAAGTGTACGCAACAGGACAGTCGGCTGAGATAGAAGAATAAAGATAAGATGCCAACGTGTACATGGAGGAGTAGGCATCATACATACTGCTTGTAATGTATAGAGATTGCTTCATCTTACGATAATCGCTCAACAGTGGTCGATAGATCGATACAAGGTATATCGAAGATTTTCTTATAGTAAAATTAGTGAAGTTTAGCGATCAAAACATGACAGTCACAATAAGAATATTGAAGAATATCTACGTCATAGTTGATTTGTAAACCCTCTAGGATCGGACATTCTTTGTCTGCTAATACAATCAATGATGTAATGACAGACTGACTTTTGTGACCTGAGCATATGATTTGTGTAATAGATTAACTTAGACGGTAGGACACTCGCTTCTAGGTTCCACTGGTTGTGGATATACCGTTTTGAGAGGTCATAGTGTGTGAAGGTATGTGGAACAGTCCGATTATATCAAAACTTAAATGCATATGGTGCTTTTTGCCTTAAAGTTCTGTTGCCACGAATCCGTGAGTCACCCTAGTGTGTCTGGACACTGATTCTGAGAGCTTCATAATGTGTTGCTCTTTTTTTTCTAAAACACCCAATGACCGAAGATTCTTGAGATTTTGGCCAAATCCAAACTGTATTTATAAAGTATGTCGTCGATACTAATTTCTTTTTCAGAATTTTCTAATAACGAATTGAGTATATGTGCATCCAACAATGTCGTGTGTGCAGAATTATTAAAACACATTTCACGCAATTGGCATCCTATAGTTGATCAATACAGAAAATCAGTCTTCCTCGGATTTATTTTGAAATGTCAATTATTGATGTTTTGAAAAATTAGCTGCTCTCTACTCCAACCTAACATACGTTTCGTCCTATTGAGAAAATTAAAAAACAGGGTACGGTTATTAGGTCCGTTCTGTTGTGACGTGCATAGTGTGAAACTGTATGTATAAATCCATAATTATTATATTGAAACTATACATTTGACTGCATCCAACTAATATTAATTTCAATTGATATATATGTTCCTCTCGACCATCCTCAGACTAAAATCTGAACAGCAACTACTTAACGAGTGCGAGTGTAACCGGAAACATGACCGCAGGGTAGGTTGATTTATGAAAGGGATGGGCCACTTTCAAAAATCACAGAAATTTGGAGGTGGCGTATAACTTCCTAGAAGCTCTGTGTGAATTTATCGCTAGAGATATAAAAGTTACTTGCAAAAAAAGGATGGGGGGGGGGGCAAAAACATCCACCTATTGTGGCCCCCACGCCCCACCCCCCGCCACCTAACAATCATTTCTAATTTGACTACTGTATCATTCATGTACGACATTAGTGAACTTTTCACTTTTCCTTTCTTACTAAGCGATCGCATTTAGTATGGAATTTCATGTTGACAGAGACTATTTCAAAATGAGTCAAAAATGGCCGTTCTTCCTGTATATTGTTGAATATAAATAGGGTCGGTAGGTCAATGTTTTTTTGTTTGTTTTTTGTTTGTGGTCTTTTTTTTTTTATATTTTTATTTTTTTTTTTTTTTTTATTGAGATAAGGGATTTAAATGTCAAACCATAAAAATTCTCTGAATGCATACTTTATGTTCTTCTTTATGAAATACCTATCTATGGTTGCTTACTGCTCACACTAACAGTACTACTCACACAGAGATAACTTTAAAAGTGTCAAACCGAATCAAAACAACATTATTTTGCCAATGTCAGCCATTGTTTCGGTTGAACAATTCGGATGGCCTGCTTGACCCTCAGCAATATTCGCTCTAAAATTGCATAATCCAAAGTAGAGTGTGATTTTGGTTAAAAAAAAATAATTTTACCCCATGTTACAAGGTATCGGATGCTCTTACCGAGCTGCATCTTTTAAACAATTTCGACTTTTCCTTATCGCCAGGTTGTCGGTTGTTGGGCAAACATATAATTCGTTATATTTTGTCTGTTTTACGTTTGATGGGAATACACGTCTCAAATGGTGAAAAGAAATGATACTATTTGTCGGAGTGATGTCAGGCATCACCGAATTTTAGATACGGATACATATTGAAGCTATAAAACATTGACTCTGATTAAAATGCATCTCTAATACATGAAAAGCAAAAACTTACCCGGCAATCCTTCCATAAACGCCCGTCATTTGTTTTATCAATTGGACGAAATACGCTTTTAATTATCGTCAACACATTTAGACGCTGTTTTTGACTAGTAAGTATTAATAAGTATAGGGAGTTTTTGCTTGCGCATCAATATATATGTGTAATCGATATCAGTGACTTACCATTTCAGGGATACTTCGTAAAGGACAGTGAATATTTCATTCAGTGATGTTGTTTCAAATAAACGTTTTACACGTCTTAATAATGGGAGCTCTTTATCCCCGACAATTGTGTCCTCGCATAGGTTCGTGTAAATATAAACTTCCGGTTTTTTATTGGAGACCAAGGTGATCTCTAGTACTGATACTGTCCAGTAGCCCGTTAACGTTAGAGGTCTTGGAAGATGAACATGGAAATCATAAGGTTTATTGTTACTGTACAGATCAAGGCTATCTGATGACTTTAAAAGCATTCGAAAATCCATCGTCTTTTATTTACACGTTTATAAATTCTGATTTTTTAATCCACGAATTGTATTTCGAAGGCCACTGGTACCATGAAACTAATACTTCTTTCTCACCCTTTCGTGTCCGCTCTTTTAGAACTGTATCTACTTTCCATACAGTGTCTTCCTTTTTATTTAATTTCTGAAGTTCTTGTGCGTAGAATGTACCGGAAATTGTTTCATCTGCATAATCCTTCAATTTACACACTTCAATACCTTGACGACGAAATGTGTTATTATAAATATCTCTCCTGTCCATTTTTGATCATATTCGCGTTGAAAGGTATGCCTTAAATGTGAGATTCGAACTTGGTCATTTACTTTAAATTTATATTGTTTCTTACTATTTTTTCCTTTTATTGAAACCTTCCTGTCCTGTTTTGCATGTTTATCTCTCTTGGTTCTCTCTATATACGAATTATATCTCGCTTCTCCTTGTGTCTCCTTCGTCACATTTATCGGAGCCATATTTCCAAGAGGTCTGGACGGTGTGGTATTTATGCTGTGGGTAATATTTGCTAATTCATCCACAAATTTGTATGAATCCCTCTGTACAAACATTCGATGTAAAATATTCTCCAACCTTTGAATGCTGCGCTCGGCAAAGTTACTTTTTGTTTCGTTTTCCGTGTAGATTGAATAAACGCCTTCTTCCTTTAAATATGCTTTCACCCATTTGTTTTTGAATTCGCTTCCTTTGTCCGTTCTTAATATCTTAGGTTTTCGTCCTTTCGCAAATATTGACCGTAAGCCTTTAATTACTTCTGCAGCCGTTTTCTGTTTTAATGGAGCTGTAAAAAGAAATCTGGAGAAAATGTCTTGTAATACCAAAATGTACTGAATTCCGTCATTGTACTTTGAAATATTCTTTACGTCCTGTAAATCTCCATCCCACATAGAATCTATTGAATCATAATTATACTGGCGTCGTAGAAATTTCCTTTGTACTCTTTTTTGTAATGAGTATGCATCAATGTCCGACAAAAACTGTCTGATTCTATGCAACCCAATTTTATGTTTGCCATCACGTTTAACAATTTGATATAACTTGTATGGACCGCTAAATGCTGCAGGATGTTTTGTGTTCGTCCATATTTGTTTTTAAATAACGCTCCTCCTCTTTAGATAGCATCCTAATGACTGTTAGGATATGATTTGTGTCCTTTTATATAAAACCTTTCTTTGTACGAGACATACTAATTAAGTCCCTCTTTTGTGGTACATTATTCTGACAAATATATTGATGTACATAAATTCGTTACACAGACTCTGCAACACCCTTTTCTATATAATAAACGACAATGAATCTTGGTTTTTTTTAAATCAATTCTTTATTAGGTATAGATAGAATTATCAGTACAAATGCACAATATTGTCCCTTTGTTTTAGTAATTCATATATTCGTTGGGATTACAGCCGTCACATTGTAACATGGACATTTGGTTGTCATGATCAAGATAACAGTACCTAACATTGCCCAATTCTTTTTGTAACTTCTTCTTAAGTACTGGAATAGTCTTTTTCAATTCCTGCCACATTGGCACTGAGAGCGATATCCCCTTCTTAGTAGCAACGATATTGTCAACACCTTCTGGCAGCCACCATTTTCTTATGTCTACGCGATCGAAACCCTGTTCCACGGTTACATGGATGTTATGACCAAGATGTTCTTTGTAAAACACATTGGCATTGTCTTTTTCCAAGTCCTTGAGCGCTTCGTCTATTTTTTCTACATAATCCTCGCTTAATTTCTTCCACTTTTCTAGTGGTAGTGCTATTCCTCTCTTTGTGGGATACTGTTTCCCTACCCGACTCGTGTCAAATATCTTATGTGTATGTACACAGCACCTTCATAGGTTTGTGCCGAAACTTGGCAATTGTCCCCAATGTCCAGTTCTTCAATTGCATTTTTGCTATACGGCTTGAGTCTTTTAATGCCTATTTCTTCATCATCCTCTTCAAGAGGTCTCTTTGATGACAATGCTAGATTATCCATGATTATCCATTATATTGTCTTGCCCATTTCTTGAAATTTTAAAGTGATGTATCACTTTTGATTTTATATTATCGTGACGTTTCCTGAACATTATTTTCCATATTAATTTATTTTCGTGGTGTCGTTATATATAAGATGGCAATGCATCACAATTTATAGATTGTTTTATTTTGATCTCAAACTGCAAACCCCCCCCCCCATTATAAAGACGTAATTCAAAGTTTCCCTGATTGTAAAAATCGTAACGCTGATCGCCCTCCCTTGCATAATTGTGTTGGGCATTACGACCGAATGTGAGGGCGTTGAACATGCCGAGTCTTGAGCACGAGTTATTGGATGTTCCAAGTGTCCTGCCATTCTTCTATTCAGTTTCAGCCCCCCGATTTTCTGCTTCATTGTCGATTTATCATTCTCTGGTTTGTGAGACCGTTTAAGGGGCCTCCAGTACGACCGCTGCTTGGTGTCAGGTTCCCCTTCGAAGCGAAAGACATATTCCCCATTTTCAGAAAATATTCCGTTAAATAGCCCTTATCAGACATTAATTGAATAAGTCTTTGATAGAAGAAAGAATCTGAATTCATTAAATAAGTTGGAGAAAAATCGTACAACTATAAAGGCATAGTGGGATTTTTTCGTTGCAGCCAAGTATTGTCTTTCACTCAGTTTTATTTTATACCGGTAAATATATAATGTTTTAAAATTAAAATAAAAAATATCTTGTAAGGATTTTACAAAAAATGAGAATTAGTTTCTTTGATTTAAAAAAATGAATTATATAATTAATATAGATGTAGTTGATGCAAAACATTTATAATATTCCGGGAAACTGTCCCATTTCGTGGCGATGTAGTCAGTGTTTCCGTTTTTATAAAACACACATAACAGTTCGACATTCTTCCGTAATGAATTAGTTTCCCTTCGAACGAAGACGATATTCCCCATTTACGAAAATATCGCTAAATATCCACTCATCTAGCATTTTCAATGAATAAGTTCTTTAAATAAGGGAGAAAAATCGTACAAACTATTAAGGCAGTGGAGATTCTTCGTTGCAGCCAAGTATTTGTCTTTCACCTAATTTATTTATAACCGTAAATAATGACATCTTTGAAAATAAAAAAAAATATCTTGTTAAAAATTTTTACAGAAAATGAGAATTAGTTTTTTCTTGATTAAAAAAAATAAACTATTGTCATTATATATTGTAGTTGATTGCATCTCGCTCGGGGAGGGGGGTGGGGTGTTGTTTAAGGTGATATCACAGAATCCTAGAAAAAAAAACACACCTCCCCATCGTTGTTCATTCTCATTTACTCTTGGTTTGGCGCAGTAAATCTGAGTTATATAAAAAAAAAAAAAGTACGAGGGAACAATTTTAAAATTCTTCTTTAACAATATGGATAATCTAAATTAACTAACATTTCTGCCTGAACAGAGAATGTTGAGATAAAGGGGGGCGGGGGGGGTTGACAGATATACACTTCCATAGGAGACTTGGTGGCTCAATTCTTTTAGAAACGTTGTCAATCAGCGCACGCGAGTTACCTCTTCAGGTAAATTGATTGATTAATTTACGGTTTACGTCCCACGTTGACGATCGTGGGGGTCCGGGTTAGAATGGTCGCCAGCATCCCTTGCGTGTCGTTATGAGGCGACTACAATGAGGCGAGCATTCGGACCGAGACCGGAAAAGCCGAGGTCCCGTGTATAGTAGGTGTGGGCACGAAAAAGATCCCTCCCTGCTCAAAGGCCTCTGAGTGGATCGAGCATAGGTCCTAAATTTTGTTAGCCCTTCCACCGGCAATTTATGACGTCTCCATATGAGTGAAATATTCTCGAGTGGGACGTAAAACAGTAAATAATCAATCCCACTTGCGGAATAATTCAGGAAAAAAAAAAAAATGCATTTACCAAAAAAGAAACAACCCACAGCGCACGCAGACTAGATAGAACGTTCTATCGTTAAAATGACAGATGTCCTCCGCCCGGTTTAACGTAGAATTCCACCCCTATACTCGCTTCGTAGCAAAACGAAATTTGTAAAATAGGTCGGCATGGGCTAGGAAAATGAGATTAGAAGATCTGTATAAATACCTGCAAATTGAATTTAAACCAGTTTTTTAGTCATATTTTGCATCGGTAAATAAAGATTTCAAATTAATGTCATGCTGGACTTGATTCCCACACTTCCGGCAAAATGGCGTCCAAATATGAATCGTAAATTTCAAACACTCGAAACAGGACACATTTTTCTCGGATTTTCTTCATTTAAAGGATTGTTATAAATATCAGAAAATTGTTACTTTATAAATACGACCCAATTTTATGCTCATTTTATCTAATAGCTGTGAAAATTATTTCGGAGTGGATCCACTCCGAATTGCTACATTGCGAGTATAGGAAGGATTTTCTAAACTGTGATGAGGGGACCGAGTCGCAGTTAGAATATTCTAAACTACGTCAGACGAGTGAAGTAATTACGTGGATGAGAGAGAAATTCGTTCATACACTTCCATGTGTTCCGAATTTAAAGAAATTCCCTTAAGCGCAAGGTGTAAATGTGTGCATTAAAAACAGAGAAAAAGATACACCTAGAAAACCCAACGTTTTCAATGGACAATGTAACAACGGAGAAATTAAACTCAGACAGATGCAATGGCAGAATTTAAATTGATTCCTTACGCGCCAAAGAGCACGGTGTCTCGTTGAACACCAACTATAATTACTGTATATCAGTGTAAAAATATGTATTGACAATAAGTATATACAAATAGAAAATATTGAAACCATGACAAGGATTTGTGTCACTATATCACAAGATACCTGCAGGAAATTGTCCCAAACTCCCAACTTATTTACAAGAGTGACCAGATTGCCCGTAATCCTGCATCCATCAAGCAAAACATTTATAATAATTCCTAAACTGTCCATTTCGTTGGCGGATGTAGTCAGTGTTTTCCGTTTTTATAAAACACAAACAACAGTTCGGACATTGCCTTCCGTAATGGATTTAGGTTGCCCTTGAACGAAGACAGTATCCCCCATTTCACGAAAATATCGTAAATATTCACTTGATTCCAGACATTTTCAATGAATAAGTCTTGGATGAGAAGGAAAGAATCTGAATTATTAAATAAGTTGGAGAAAAAATTCGTACAATATAAGGCAATGGATTCTTCTAGTTGCAGCCAAGTATTGTCTTTCACCTCAATTTATTTTATACCGTTAAATATATACATGTTTGAAGAATAAAAAAAATATTCTTTTAAGAGTTTTTACAAGAAAATGAGAATATAGTTTTTTTTCTTGATTAAAAAAAAGAATTATATCATCTTATATAGTAGCTTGAGCATCTCGCGGCGGGGGGGGGGGGGGGGGGTGTTGTTAAGGTGATATCACAGAATCTAGAAAAAAAAAACACCTCCCCACCGTTGTCATCATTTACCTCTTGTTTTGGCGCAGTAAATCTAGTTATATGAAAAAAGTACGAGGAACAATTTAAAATCTTTTTAACCAATATGGATAATCTAAATTTAAACTACATTTCTTTGT
This sequence comes from Ostrea lurida, assembly GCA_903981925.1. NCBI lineage: Eukaryota > Metazoa > Mollusca > Bivalvia > Ostreida > Ostreidae > Ostrea > Ostrea lurida. The sequence goes on from CAJDSM010086096.1 coordinate 9,129, forward strand.
GAAACAGAGAAATGTGAGAAGATAGGGGGGGGGGGTGGGTGACAGATATAAACTTATCATAGGAGGACTGGGTAGGCGCAATTCTTGTAGAACGTTGTCAAATCAGCGCAATCATTACCTTCTTCAGGTAAATTGATTGATTACATTACGGTTTTTACCGTCCCAACTTGGACGATCCGTGGGGGGCCCGGGTTAGAAAGGCTCGCCAGCCATCCCATTGCGTGTCGTATGAGACATGACTAAATGAGGCGAGTAATTCGGAACGAGACCGGAAAAGCCGAGTCCGTGGCACAGTAGGTGTGGCACGAAAAAAGATCCCCTCCCTGCTCCAAAAGGCCCGAGTGTCGAGCATAGCCTAGATTTGCAGCCCTCACCGAAATGGTGAGGTCTCCATATGAGTGAAAATATTCTGTCGATTGGGATCGTTAAAACAGTAAATGAGAATATTTCAGAAAAAAAATGCATTTTACCAAAAAAACAACCCAGCGCACGTCAGACGAGGGAAGATAATACGTGGGATGAGAAAATTCAGTCAATCACCACTTCCATTGTGTTCCGAATTTAAGAAATTCCTTTAAGCAAGGTGTAAATGTGTGATAAACAAGAAAAATTACACTAGAAACCAACGTTCCATATGAGCAAAATGTAAACAACGGAGAAAATTAAACTCGACAGCATTGCAAAGGCAGAATTTTAAAAAAAATATGTGAGAAACATTGATTCCTTACGGCGCAGAAGAAGCCAGCTGTCTCGTGAACATATTAAATTATGTATATCAATATTCAGGTGTAAAAAAAATGTATTTGACAATAGTATATACCAAATAAATATTTGAAAACATGACAAGATTGTGTTCGAATATATCAAAGATACCTGCAGGGAAATTGTCCAAAAATCACAACTTAATGTTACAAGAGTTACCAGAATGCCGTAGATCCTGCATCACAAGCAAAACATTTATTATTATATTCCGAAACTGTTCCATTTCGTTTGGCTTGACTGTAGTAAGTGTTTTTCGTTTTTATAAAACACACATAACAGTTTGACATTCCTTCCGCTAATGATTTAGTTGCCCTTCGAACGAAGACATATTCCCCATTTTCAGAAATATCGTAAATATTCCACTTATCCAGACATTTTAATGCAATAAGTCTTTGATAGAAGAAAAGGAAATAATTTAGTTTCCAG
>CAJDSM010086107.1:0-10916 GCA_903981925.1 Ostrea lurida
GTAACTTAAGCTTTGAACTACCAGAATTTGCAAAAAAAATCCTACCAGATAGACTGAATTTGTTTTCTGTATCTTTGATAAAAAGGGTAGCAAAAAGTCTGGACTTTGTCATGTCCGAAGTTAAATGTCATACTGTTATTGTCAGATTGAAATACTTGTTCTATTGTTAATTCGTACGTAAATTAGATCACGGAAAAATTACCTCCCTTGGACAGAACGGCATTTTAACCAATGGGAATTAAGACAATTTTCACATCATGCATTTTCTACCAATCACAACAGAAAGGAAGTGCTTAGTCCGGAGATTGTAAATCACTTCAACTATGTATACCGTCTTCCTTGAGGACGGTAATAAATATATCGACTTAAACGTAAAACACCAATGATATCTTGCATGCACCGATCAGTAACCTTTACTAACATCTATTAACTGTATTTATACGTCTCTTCCTTCATATCATTCTCTGTTCATATATTTATTATGTGTTATTAATATATCCCGTTGGAAAAGATCCTTTATTTCAAAAATATATATTTCTATATATGGTAACAATAACTCCTGTGGTAAGATACATCTCTTTGACAGTACAGTTATGAGATATCAATTGTTGTGCGACTTGTATTTCAAACAGTAGTCAAACAGTAGTAAAACTGTTTGTCATACCTGAGACGCTGTCAGTCTTAGTTTTCCTTCTATTGAGTCAAAAGTAATCTCCTGAAATACATCTTCATCTTTACATAAATTATTTCTGTTTGGATTACAAAGATGCTCTTTAAATGAATTTTCGGAAACATGCTTCACTTTGTAACAATAAGTTCTAAAATCATCATGAAAGGGCAATTTACATTCTGTTTATGTGTTAAAAACGGTATTGTCACTCGACTCACGAGGGCAACAGTTTCTCGTCAAGAAAAACATGCATAATCAAGATGATTTAATCAATGATAATTTATTTACAGTTCCTATTTTGCGCTTTAGAAAGCTTTTGCGTATAAATGCAATCAACAGAACACTGGAGACTCACACAATATATGTTGGTATACACTTCTAAATACCGTATAGCGGGGATTTTGCCGCGGGTCTGAAATTTGGCGATTTGCTAGCTCAAAGGAATGCTAACTAGACATACTGTGAGTAAAACTCACAACAAAACCATCCACAAGAACTACGCCCGCCAACCCAATATCAGTCAGCTGAAGCTTGACAAAGATATATCCCGGCCACAAATCCATGTTATAAAACTAAAAAGTTGACCTTAGAGTCAAGGTCAATTATACTACAGAGGTCAATGATGTAAGTCATACATTCCTTTCATGTGATACCTAATATGCCAAATATATATCCATGTAGAAAAACTTATACCTTGACTTAAGTCAAAAAGTCTAAGGGTCACATAAAAGTCATAGTCAATATAGGTCATGCAATGTAATGCATAACATCCTCTTCATATTATACACCCATAATGCTAGAGTGGTATGATACGGTCAAAGAACAAAGGAGTTAGCCTAGACACTGATAATAACAACACCGCAGACGGACAGTAAAGGACAAACAAAGAGTCACTTGACGAACATTCGTCGCATGAATAGATATGCATCCCATGTGGCCAAATTATAGGGTAAGCCATTGCAAAGAACAAAGAAGTTAGGCCCGGACACCGAATTCATGTAAAAACTTATATATTTTTATCTTGAGGTCAAAGGTCAAGGTCATACAGAGGTCACTTAATGATACGCGACACATCGTCTCAGAAGTGTACACCCATATACCGGATAAATATTGGGGTATGCCTCTCAAGATGACAAAGAAGTTAGGGCCCGGAACACGATACTGTGACAGACAGACAGAGTGATTCCTATAGTTATCCGCCCCGCCGCAAACTTGTTTGCGGGGGGTATAATAATTTTAGGGGAATAAATTTTGGTGGACAACGAAGTGTTTTCTTGCGAATATTGGAGTCGCAATCGGGTGCATATTTGGTGAGTGAAATTTTGACGGAAAGGTGACAAACCGCTAAAATAAGCCAAATTTATCACCCTAAAGAGGAAACCCGCTATACGATAAAATACCAAGAGATTCCATGGGACTCAATGCTCACCACATTGCCTTGCTCATACAAAGATTCATAAATTTGCGACACTTAGTGACTAGCAGTGTAAAATTTTACCCCTACTGCTCTGGCCTGCAGTCATGGTTTGAAGGATGTTGGAAAAGTTGTATGTTCCCAAGCAAAATTTAACATCATGTTGTGACCCCAAACTCGAATCTATACTACATACTTGCAAGTTTAATTGTATAAATTGTTTCCCTGAGAAGATATAAAGCTTCAAATCCCTATCTATGATTAAGCCATTGCCCTGATTCGATCAAACTTGAATCTACACTATATAAGGATATTTGAACACCAATGATTCGTGACAGCCTTGTACTTCGTGGAAGAGAAAATGCTTACATATATCTCCCACAGAAATCAATAGCTCCTTTTCACATCCTTCTGGGGGGGGGGGGGTTAACAAATTATACCCTTGGGTTTTGTGAACATTACCTTATGTCTTTCTATGTAAATTTCTAAACACCCTGTTGTAGAAATGCCATGGCTCGTGTGGGGGTGGGGTTGTTCATAGTTGAACAAAATTGATTTTTCATTTCTATATGTATGTTAGAAAACTTCCACAAAAATTTTGGCTTATCTGGGTCAGCAGGTCTTGTGGAGAATCTTATCTCCCCTTGCAAATGAACATAACTTTCATTCCTAGAAATCTGAATACCATTTATGTTTGATTTTGCCAAGTAATCAAAATTCTGAAAAGACAAGGACAACATGCATGTGTATATTTTGACCAGAAAAGCTGGCCTGAGCCTATTTAATGTTCTGTGTTTCATCGACGATTATGCTGACAACTATGTAGTCACGTGTCCAGACAATTCTCCCAGACGATTCGAATGTTCCCTTGGTGTTGGAGAGGAGTGTAACCTCCGTCTAATATACAGATAAACACCAAAATTCAAAATCCCCCCAACGTTTGAAAAAGTTGTGACTAAGTGATACATTGGAGCTGGCACTGCATCCGGGTCTACAAAAGACCATAGTCCATAGACCGCCATAGCCCACCACTGGATGAGGAACACCAACACAAACACGGACATTGCACGTGCAGCAACATGCCTCGTTGTGGTTCTTTGTTTTCCCAAAGTTTTCCCCAGCTCTTTCTCTTGAAGATAAATCTTTCTGAGTGTTAGACTGTATAGAGCAGAGTTCACGATAATGATGATGGTGAGAGGGACGGTGGTGAACAGGAAATTGGCTACGACTCCTTTCACTCCGTCAAAATAGCAACTAAAACAGAATCATACAATATGATTATGCCGTTTTTATTCATGGACATTTAGAGTAAAATAAAGTCGAACCTCGTTATCTCAAACTCGATGGGACCAATAATAAAGTTCGAGATATCCATGAATTCGAGATATTGAGGGTAAAATACTAAGAAAATAGGTGGTTGGGACCTCCAAATCAGTTCGACATAACTATGGTATTCGAGATATCAGTGTTCGAGATATCGAAGTTCAACTATACATATAATACCTTATTATATACTTTCAATTTCATTTCCTCTTTTTCCTTTAGAAGTTTGCGGGCCAATATCACACGATATATGCCCGGAAACTTTTTGGCCCGCAAGCTGGCGTCATAATTGAACGAACAAAATTGGAAAATTGATTGTGACGTCATAATGGAGCACGTTTCTTGACGTTACTGTTAAAACGTCAACAAACTTTTAAGTTTCAAATTTTTTCGTGTTTTTCGGCTCTTAGTCTTTTAAGCTATTGAAAAAAAATGTTAAAAATAAAAAAATTGTTAGTTTCTAAATGAAATTGACAGTATATAATAAAAAGGTTATAGACTTTTGTATGGAAAAATATGACGACCTCGTTTTTTGTCGCGAACGGACCTCGCAAGCTCAGTCCGTGTACGCGCCAAAAACCTCGGTCGTCATATTTTCCCATACAAAGTCTATAACTTATAAAAACAATCTCCGTGTTGGTTGTGGAAAAGACTACTACTAAGGGCCTAGAATCATTGTCCAGAACATACAAACAACATGGCTCATTTAGAGAGAAATCTAGATTGGAGAGGGGTGAATCCAAAACCTGCACTATAGAGCAACCACACGGATAAAAAGGCAAAGAAAACGAACTGTGTTCAATCGCGCAAGAATATAAAACTAAAGTTGGACAAACACACGGACCCCTGGACACACCAAAGGTTGTATCAGTTGGTAAATAGGAGTATGCATCCCCTGTCGACCGGTTACACTTGCTGTGAGCCCATTGTCTTGATCAGGTAAACGGAGTAATCCGCAGTCAAAATCTGAGTATAAAGAACGACTTAACATTTGCTTTGAAACACGTCTGACAGGTGGGTTATTTTGGTAAACTAGATTCTTATAACGACCATAGAATTTGCGAAACGCTTGGCTTTAAACGTGACTGTTGAAATCCCTGCGACAACAGCGTGTGTGTAAATAGCTTGTCTTTATAAAAACTAGAACTGTCCTTTTGGGACTAATACCCCCTGCGGGGCACAATACATAATGAACACAACAGATTTTCTCAGACTAAACAGAAGTTGTCTAATCAATGGGTAATATTGTTTAAGATAAGTTGTAGACAACACACTAATGCATACATTGGTGAAAAATGCCTAAGTCCAAACATTCATATCTTCTACATAAATTGTCCAAAATAAAATTCCTGACAATATGCACATCTCCATTATGTATTCTAACACTCCACAAAGTTTCATAAAAATCCTGCAAGTCGTTTAGGAGGAGTTGTAGACAACATACTTCGGACAGACAGACGGACAGACAGGGGGAAACCTATATACCCCCCCCCCCCCAAACTTCGTTTGCGGGGGGTATAATTATGATATGTAGAACAAGCTTTTGTGTATCGAATCAGTCGAGGGACATAAACACCACATGAAGGTGATGATGGAAGTTTGCTACATAAATATGGGATGCTTTACATACAAACTACCGTGCTGATACCCATATTTATTAAACGTCATTCACATTCTGTTTTCCAGAATTTATGTTATTATGTTTTACAGCCATTATGATATTTTGTTTACCCAATGATAATTTCATTTCAATGTATATGTGTACTTACAATGATCCATTGGGCCCAAGCTGCCCTGCTATTCCCGCAATGGTGGCACACACAAACGGAAATCCGAACGTCCACAACATCAACCGATAATCCATCTTCCCAAACTCGATCTGCCTTCCAAGGAATATCAGTGCAAAGGCATTTATTGCTATAACGTTAACCATAAGGTTCTGGGCAGATATGAATTCAGCAAGCATGAAACCGTAGAATTCGCACAGTTCTTTTGGATGAACATGGTTTTTAGTAATAAGTATATGAAGATGATCCATGCTGTGGGCCAAATTGAACGCAGCGTCGCACACGGCTAAATACACTACTAAACGTTCGCTTTTGTACCACGAGAAGAAAGTCTTGTAGGATTTTTGACGGAAACTCAAGATCACGGTCAGAATAGCGGATCCAAGACTGAGAAATATGCATGTTAGGGCGGGGATGTGGAGGGAATAGAAATGCCCGTTACTTAGTCCATACACTGGCAAATCGTACCCGTCACGCAAGTGGCTTTCATTCGTCATGTAGTTCATGGCAGGTCCCGCTTTGAGCAACCAAATTGATATAAAAATATCATGACTGGAATTTAATAACGTGTATCTGTAGCCCTTTTATCAACACTGATAAATGAAGATAACCGATCAACAAATCACATTGTCAGTTATCAGTTGGAAATGGGGAAGTAAATTGCAAGGTTACTAAGTAAAAGTTTAACCTGGATTATTTTTGGCTTGAGAGTGCTGAGTAAACACCGCCGATTTCATTTAATACCTGATAAATAAAAGAATATCAACCAAAATCCCATTAAATACACACGAAACAATATCCTATAAAGAAAAGCGTAATACTCGATATTATTTTTTAAAGATTCAATTACATGTATCATCAAATTCACATAGAGCATTTGATTATCAAATTCATTCATTATTTCTTTTTATTTTATTCCCATTCAAGTTGTATATACTTTGTATGTTGTTTTACATTCCTAGATACAATGTACCTCCTGGATCATGCTATTCGATGACGTTGGAGCATGAAGCATTGCATACAGCTTCAAGTCTATCCAGTAAGCGATATGGGAGAAGACGTATTCACAATCTATTTTACACCCCCATCCCTCTTAGATCCAATATAACTTTCAATAAAATGAATGGATCCTCCTGTTCCGGTAATATGCACATCTACAAATGGCAATGAAGCATTGCACAAAGTTTCAAGTCTATCCTGGGTGTCAACTTGATAAAAAAATATCTTTGAAATTGAGATAAATAAAAAGTGTGACGGAAGTCGGACATGACAAACACTATTTGCCCCGGTCAGATTCATGGCGCGGAATTTAAAAAAAATGAAAATTGAAACATTTTCTATGCAATTTTTATAAAGTGACCAGTAAAAATTCCACAAGAAAAAGAAATAAGTCCTGAGTATGTGGTGTAACAAAGAAATAGTCTCTGAGTATGTGGTGTAACAAAGAAATAAGTCTCTGAGTATGTGGTGTAAAAAGAAATAAGTCTCCGAGTATGTGGTGTAACAAAGAAATAAGTCTCACAGTTGCCATGAGCACTACAAGAGCACTACAAATCACAAAAACATTTTTTTCATCCCTTTCTTCACATATTAATACACATTTTAAAGCCAGTAAACTAATACAGCACGTATTGAATTATGTGATTTAGCCTTGTGTTATAGTTGTCATTGCAATATAATAATTCCTATCATTAATTATTATTTTTTTTAAATATTCTTGTGCTACAACAGCAAGCAAATGTTTTGCGACAGGTGAAGATAATGAACAGTGACCAATCTCATAAATCCTATACGGAACACAAATTATAAGTTTGGCGATTACGAAAATATACCAGGTGCCTAGGACGAATACCGGTAAGCATCCCCTGTCGACCAGTCAGCAGGTAAACGGAGCAATCTGTAGTCAAAATCGGTGCATAAAGAACGGCCTAACAATTGGTATGAAACACGTCAGACAGCATTTGACCCTATCGCAGGTTGTACATAATGGGAAACTTCATCGTTATTACAATAGAATTTACGAAATGCTGACTTTATACGAGGCAGTTAAAACCCCTGTAACAATGCTGCATCGATTTAAAAGCTTATCATACGCAGATCAAGCTCTTGCGTATTGAATCTGTTGAGAAACATAAACACAATATGCGAGAATTTGATAATAATTTTCAGAGTGTTTAAATTCTAAATTCAAGAATTATTTTCGTTACCATAATTTATGCAAAAGGAAACAAAGACGAAAAATAACAAAGAGGAACAGATCATTGGCGGACAAAATCAGCAGATTGTGTTATAAGGTTCTTTTGTTTTGTTAACGTTATGAAACACTTAACGTACGTTTGTAAACAAGTAGTCAAAAAATCATCGAACCTACATGTAGCAGCTTACGTATGAAAAGAGTAAATTAAATGGAGATCGCCATCTATAGACAAGTTACATGTACTCTATGTTGATTGTTTTGAAGTTTTTATTATTATACATATATGATATAAAGGCAAAGATAACAAATAATGATCAATCTCGTAAGTCCCAAATAGAATACAAAAACAAGAGTTGGGCAAACAAGGACCCCTGGACACACCAGAATAACCCTAAAACACTTTACATATAAAACCAACTAAAACAAAGAACAATAGATGCATAAAAAAGACATAATGTAATAACAGAATTAGCTAAGAAGTAAGAATTGTATTAAATGTTTTCGTCTCTTGATATGCCACATTGTTTTGCCTCGAACTAGAATGTCGCTTTATCATTCGTTGAAACGCGTCACATGACTGCCGTCTATTTCTTTACACGGCGAGTAGCAAAATATAGACGGCAACATGACGAACGTTACGTTGGTATTTTGTATATTGGTATTGAAACTAACTTTTTACCATATCATGCCGTCTATAATTGGTCCTCGACAAAACAAAACACTTATTAAGTTTGCTACTGACTGTCTACGGAAAGGTGTCGGCTTGTTCAAATCCATAGAAGACTCGGCTTCGCCTCGCCTTCCATGGACTTCGCCGAGCCTTCTATGAATTTGAACAACCTGATATATTTCCGTCGATAGTCAGTAACAAACCTAATAAGTAATATTATCAGTATACTTTACCTATATGCAATCATTGTATTGATGACGAGGCCTGGGGACCTTTCATTGAAAGCGTGTTCTGGTACATATATTTTACTTGTATACAAAGCAATCAAATTTAGCCCCGAACTTTTCATTTAGAGATACATTGTGATTTTAAGAAAAATTACAAGAACAATTATAATTACAGACACTTTTCTAATTTGTTTACATGAATCCGATTAGCTTTTGACTCATATATAGTATACATAGAAAACTTCAAATAATATATGTGAGTAAGTAGCATAAGCTTGACGTGAAATTCCGTACAATAAATGCGAAATGTGCCCCACTTGTCAGAATTTCGCTGCTACCATTGGGGAAACTCCATTGGTGACACAGACCGATACTGAGTAAACATCCGAAATCGTGAAAATTATGACGTACATGCGTATCTCTGGGATTTAAAAAAAAAAAAAGACCCTTTGACGTGAAATTCATCAAACATGATAGATTGTGTAGCTAATAATGATTTTGTGGGCGTTTGTTGTGAGTGGGTTTATCTAGGTCAGGGTTTGATTCTTTTGAGAGGAGTTTTAGGTCAAAATGAGCTTAATACCTGTGGATAGAGCCGATATCAAATCATGCAACATAGATAGTATCTGTCTATCATACATATACAGTAACTTGTGATTAAAGAACCTTTCTTCATCTAATAGTCATTTAAATTCATAAAAAGATCAAATATTCGGGAGGGGGATCACTAGTGAAATGGTTACTACCATAACTAAGTTTAGATCGTTTGCAGTAAATCAAACAGAACAACCGTTACGATTTAAGGTATTTGTGTTTTTGTCAACTCCCCAAACAAGAATATTAGCTCTGTTTGATTTGTAAAGAAATAACAACCAATTAGGTGAAATTGAAATATAACAGGCTATTTACCCGCTGCTGGATAATGTTAAAGAGGCTTGAAAAATGAAGAGACAGATCTTACAGGGAAATGCGAGTTGGAAAATGAGATAAACAGGTGATGTGAGATACGGAATGAACATCATAAACTGCATAATATATTCAAAACTGCTGTATGTTCTACTAAATGTTATCACATAGATCAGTTTTGCCCAGTGGTGGATCCAGAGGTGGGCGAAGGAGAAGTGAACCCCTGGTATAATGAAAGAAATTTAAGAAAAACGTCCCCTCTGCCTCAAACCTTGTTACCTATCCCATATGATCGATAATAAATATGAATGCACGAGGCCGTAATCAGGGAGAGGGGGTGGGGGTTGCACCCCCCACTTTAAAATGAGAATGCTACAACCTCTCAGACTCCGGGGGCTTCGCCCCCAGAACGCCCTACCAGGACCCACTAGCGGCTTAAAGCGGCCCCAGACCCAACAAGAGGCCCACAGGCCTTAACGCGTCACCTGAGTTCACTAGACCCACCACAGGAGTCTCAACTATGTGCGCATTCTTCTCATAAGTCTCTCTTATCTCCATGCATCTAAGTACTCTTATATATATATCATTGCTGCTCTGTGACTCTAGTGTATACAGATTATTGGTGATTTAGATTAGCGAATCTCCTGTCGTATAGTGTCTGAATCTATGGACGGACCAATGATCCTCTCTCGTGATAAAAGTACAGCAACGAGTTATCATTTCAATTTCACAAGATTGTTCAAGAATTTTTACATGGACAAACCATATTGCTACTATCTCCAGGGTGGTCTGTGTGCCTGAGGCTTCTGACCTTTTGACCTAAAACTTCCAATTTAAAAGAAATGCTTCGATCGTCGGGATGCACCGTTTTAGGCTATAAGTGTATCCGGGGCTATTCATAGTGATCTCTAGGTAGAAAGGCATTCAGGACTCGCTCTGGAAACCCGAGATCCAACCTATATGTTCTGACTTTGCTGTCCATTGCTTACTTGTACCTTTGCTTCTGTTGGTGACCTCACCCTTAAGAATTCACTGATGCCCTTTGTCCAAAGGGTAGACGACATCATGCATATTTGATAATGCAGTGCCTCTAGAGTGGTTTCAGGATTTTAACATAAAAGGCTCTGGGGAACCTATTTCTGTCTGCATTTGACGCGGCTGGTGGACAGAACAATCCATGAATTATCCTGATTCCCCCCACGCCCACCCCCCCAACCTTGGGTAGATTATGTGTGCTATTTATAGATCATAGACGCGCTTTCTCTCTGCGGTTAGTATATACCAACACGATATAATTCTTGCTATACATATTTCAGCGATTATTAACTCCGCATTCAAGAGCTCGCTCCACTTTCAAATGTTTATACATATATTGCAATACTGTACTCAGAAGTTTTATCGCCCCCGGCCCCTCAGGCTCAGAACATTTACCTACTTCCGGGATCACCTTAAATTCTTTAACAACTCTTTGGCATAAAGAGACCTTACTTTGCTCTACAAATATCCTATGCAGTTTTGGATATTTCTCTCAAACATCATTGCTCGCGGATTGTCAGAAGTAGATATTATGATTTAGACTTTTCGCGCCACTTGTGATATGGGCAGAGTTTTTGCCTTCCCCCAAAGAAGTGGCCCAGGGGTGGGTGAAAGAAGATAGTGTGTTATATACGGCAATGTTATTCTTGTGCAACCCGTTGTCCTATAAGATTTGGCTTACTACCG
>CAJDSM010086116.1:0-12257 GCA_903981925.1 Ostrea lurida
TAGTTTCCGGAAGGAAGAAGAACATGTGACATGTAACAACAATATACATGGATCTGAACTTTTCTTTAGAAAGTCCGAGAATAATTATTTAATCAGTAATGCAAACACAAATCTTGCACCAATATATTCTTTATTGCAGAAGACATACATCTTATAGTATTAAACAAATTGTACATGTATAAATAATTACATCAGTGCTGATAACAGACGTCAATTCAAGATTTATTCATTAATCAGAAATAAATAAGGAGAATGACAGTACAATTGAGAAGAAAAAAAACTAGTTAACGACTAACGGGAATATGACACTGGTTATACTTAATGATGAGGTCAAACGCTACCCAAAACAGAAGCTAAATGTCATCATGTTTGTGTTTTGCAGATATCAACATGGAAAGCGTGTAGAGTGAAACGTGCTCCCTCTCGAAGTACGTGCAAAGTACATGTACATGTACTCATGATGATGGGGATGATGATTGAGTTTTCAAGCTTTATGAAATTGTAGATCTTATTTTTATAGACAATTATTTGTAAATTGTCCCCTCTATATGATTTTCTGTCTCATTATTACACCTTTAGGCATATGATGTCGTTCTTCAATTTTCTAAGTTTAATTTTCTTTCAATGTCGAGATTGTTCGTCGCGGTGTTTGTGGTCCTCGGGGGACTTTTTTTTTTTTTAGCTAAAGCGGTAAACTCTACATTTATTCTTTGGTTCTCTGACCAGTGTGGGAAAGTTTTCATATTGGCCCTCTCAATATTGCCTTGGGAATTACGACGTCGTATATCCATATAAAGAAAATTGTTTAAGACCATATTAAGCAACTAGTGTGTTTTTCTTGTCCGAATGTATTAATACTCTTATTCAATTTAAATTCACCAAATTTAAATTGAAAAACATTCCCTCCCAGGTCTATCAAATCATTGTTTTATTTTCAATTTAAAATACATTAAAATCTTTCATGACTAATTTCACAACCATTGTACAAGAGCGGTGTGAAGAATTTATATTCGATGATAGTAATGTCATTGAAGTAGATATCTGACCCGATAAGATTAACGACAACAGGTGCGAGACTTCCGAGGCACTGGACACAACACATTCCACAGGCGGTTTGTTGTATTAGTCATTTCAACAATATCTATTTGAGCGATATCCAATGCATCCTCAAAAGAGTCTGCTAATAATGAAACATGACGGCATCAAAATTCAAATGATATGACATAAACAGGCCGGTTTAACTTCACCACGTGCACAGTCTCTTAGTGGTGAATTTGTTAGCATGCATATTATTCAAATTTGACTGCAACATTTTCTGACCTCGAAGTTGGGCAACTTTGAAATAAAAATACTCTAATGAAAATCCATAAATCTTATTTCCTATTATTATATAAAATCGTATGGGATTATCTATTTTCAGTATATTTTTTATCAATCAAGTGGATTTAGTAAACTGATACCGGAAAATACATTCGGCCCTTCCAAGAATCCAACCTCCAGTGGCTGTAACGCAGGGAGTAGGGTTCATGCATTTCTGTCTGTCTGGTGGTAGCCTTTCCATAGAAATGCAAGGCCAGTCAAAAACCCAGTGATGATTGAAAGTCCATGTATAGCACCTCCCCTTGTGTACTCCGCACGCATGATCAAACTTACACACACATATTCCCTTTTATCGCGGGCGAAAGGAAATATTTCCATAATATTACCATCCCTTTCAAGACGTACAATTCAGGAGAGTAATTGAGTGGCGAGGTTCGTCTCGTCATCATTTCTCCAAATCATTTTATATGAACCATGCCCGCATAAAATCGAACTCGTCTCATTACCATATTTGCCTTTTTAATCAACAAAACATGGCGATATTGCTTTGAATAGACGGAAATTGTATTTATGCATGGTGCGAAACTAGGGTCTCCGCTCTCCGTGAGGTGTTCGGTGTAGGTATGTGAAGAGGTGCAAATGTCAACGGAAGAACATCAATAGGCAAAGCCCAAAACTGATTCCGGCTTTCAGTCTCATTTCATACGACAGTGGGTATCTCGTCCCAGAGTTCAACGATGCTAACTACGGACTGCGCACTTAATAACCCTAGTTTCTAACATTTGAAGTTTGTTTGGGGCAAACTAAATCTTAGTCCATATAAAGATGATTCCTCCTCCCCTCACTTCTAATTCTCCATTTTAAACACCTGTTTAGTCGTTTAACTTTGATAATAAGATAAGATGATAAACATTTGTAGACGAGATGTAATCTTCTTACTCCTAACACCTAGCTGGCTTTGCCTAATCAGCTGACAACAGAAGCCATTCAAGACAGATTACACAGTTTCACAGTAACCTGCCTTAACATTGCTCCTCACAATCCGATTTAAAGTCTTTCTGGAGTAGCACATTTATTATATCGTATTTTGCCCAGAAACATCTTTTTTTTCATCAATTGAGGATAGGAAAAACGAGGGAAGTTCTGCAATGTGTCTCTGTTTCAGTGGCTGGTAGTAATTCAAAGATCAACGATGGATTTGTGTTTTAAGACCTGTATCTGTATACGTTGTCCTCTTTGTGTTGATCGGATATATTGTGAGATGATGAAGTTTGGGGGGTTTATTTATTATTATAGTGCTAGTTTGGACAGAAGAAATACCAGTGTATCAATGCATTAAATCATCAATTTTGATATGAAGTATTCTGTACCATTCTACTTACAAGATGAATGGCCATTTCAATTGTGTATTGGATTGAAATAAAAAGGCTTTTGCAGTGTTTGAATTACGGATTATGTGAAAATAACACAATATTTATTTGGAACTTTCATCTTAAAAACTTATTTGCTGCTAGTGCTCGTGTATTTATAAAATAGTACATCTAATGCTGATTGACGTGTGCTCATCATCTCACATTTCCGCAAAAATTCTATATTCATATTTATAAATGATAGTGCCACGATACTAAAAATTTTAATGCTGAGTCAACTCCACTTCCGATAGTCCATATGAATACAGATTTATTCGTTGAAATGAAATTTTGATTAGCATGTTAATTTTCAAAGATTAAACACAGAATGTTGGATTTATATTTAACCTTGTGTCCCGTAAGCCAAATTTCCTAGCAACCACCTCTTTCCACTCATTTAAAAAAACAACTTTTAAGGTGCTTGAATCATTATTTTGATTATGTTATTGATCTACCTTAAATCCATTCAGTAAAATGTTACAAAAGCTGGAAAAAAGATAACAGTAACAAACTACCACGCAGAAAATGTATAAGCGAGGTTAAACCGGACGCCTTGGTGGTGGTGGGGGGGGGGGGGGGAGTCAGCTTACGCACGTACAATGTACAACTGTACGTTTTAATGTTAGCTTCAACACGCATCCTTTATAACCTAATCGGGTAGCACGTGGCTGTACACATGGGGTATGAGAGACTTGCGCATGCATAAATACAAACAATTATTAAGAGAATTAAAAATAGAATTGTGAGTTTTAGTGTTTTTAAAAAAGGTATCCATATCCTCATTAAAAGGTGAAGATAACGAACAGTAATCAATCTCCTAAGTCCGATACGAAATGTAATTTAAGAGCTGTGCAAACACGGAGCACCGGATACACCAGAGGTGGAATCAGGTGCCTGGGAGGAGTAAGCATCTCATGTCGACCGGTCAAAATCGCCCTGATCTCATAGGTTTTGTAAATCTTTAATCAATTAAACTTGGGGCAAAATACAAATATGTCTTTTGTAAGAGTTTTTACTACTACATTCAATAAAAAATCTTATAAACTATCTGAGAGTGAGAATGTTTATATTATCAATTATCTCATTGTTAAGGGCAATAACTCCTATGCTAGTATGTTGTATTATGTACTGATTTTCCTAATATCCTCATATATTTTGTTTATATTTTAAAGGAGCTGATTTTTTTGTAACTGTGGAGATTAAACTTTTATCAATTTAACTGTACTTTCTATCCTGTTGTTTTACGAAAATGTGCGATTGCCTGACGTTTGTAGCCATTTCTGTTTATGTGTCCGACATCTCTAAAACGGTGACAGCATATACATTTTCTTTGCTTATTGATTAAAGGGGAAATTAATGGTTTTTCCACTTAAAACCCATGATAATACGAAGACACGCTAGGGAAGCATTAACATGATAAAAAGCATTTTTTGTTGTTATGACTTGATGTTATTCATTAATACGTACACATGATAACACATTCACCACAGCAATGCTCAACAAAATAGGTAATATATTGTTGTCCATACCATTGGTGACGTTTCACAGAGCTATTGAAATGAAAAACGGCTTTCAAGCTTGTGAGCATCAATATTTTGTTGTCAGATGTATATCCTTGAATTATCGTATTATATTGTCAAATTAAGAAATAAAATAGTTTGATCAAATTTGCGTCCCTTGTTAAATATGAGGTTAAGATCCATATAAGGAATGAAGCTAATTTTGACCTAGGTTATACGATATAATCTAACTTGGTGCAGTTTACGCTTAATATAATCCGCGAAAAGTGGATTATATAAAGCGTAACCTGCACCAAGTTGAATGGTATACTACAGACTGTAATCCTATAGTATTATAGTATACCATTCATATATCCATTATTTTTTTTTATGCATCTTGCGTGATGTGATAGACATACATTATATTGTATTAGTTGGAGCTTAGTCGAGGCCCCATCCTCGGCAGCTGCCATTATCTCTTTAGTTTAGGAAATAATTTATTTGTTATAGATTAGGTCTGGGAAATAAACACATAAAATTCTAAACAAAAAACTGCACCAAGTTAGATTATATCGTATAACCTAGGTCAAAATTGGCTTCATTCCTTATAATTTAATTCAGAAAATTGCATTTAACGGTATGTAATGAATAACTTGGAAGATAATAAGGATTTTGCATGAGGCGGACGGATTTTGCCGTAGCAACAAAGTAAAAACAACACCGTCAAATGCATTGTGACGTCATTCTAGGACGTCATAAAGAGCAAGTTACATTATACAAAAATAATTGATGTTGCTCAATCTTGTTTCAGCCAATCAAATTGCTTGTATCAAGTAAAATTAGATTATAATCAAATATAGGGATGACTCTTAATTCTGAGCTACATATAATTCCTATCCGTTTCATAGTATTACAGTTCTAGGATTTAAAAATTATAATGAAATATTTGCATGTTCAAGTTGGTTGGTTTTTTTTTTAGTCTATTTAAAACTACATTTTTATTTCAACTTAGAATATCAAGTTTCAACTTAGAAAAAAAAAGTTTTGTTAGAAACGCATGCCTGTGCTCCATGTATTGCAGTCCTTTGCTCCTTGACAGCAACTTCTTATATCCTGGATACGACTCATGTAATTAAGTACACGATGGAAGACACTTGAAAGATCATGGTAATTTAACTGGCGTGCTTTCCTCGAATTATACAAAGTGCAAACGTGGCAGAGAACGGCATGAACAGAATCACCGCCTGCATTCTCGTTTTTTTTTCTTTTCTCAAGGACTGGATGTTATGCATGTATGTATTACGACCAACCATATGTGGTGGTGGTGGTGGGGGGGGGGGTATTTAGTGATTAGCTCCTAAAAATAGCTGTCTCCTTATTTAGTATTATACATTATCATTCAATAAGATTAACACATATCCTTATTGGGACAAGAATAGAGTTCTCCACGCATCCACCTTTGGCGTCGTAAAAGATAGCGCGACTGCAATGGGGCTCAGGTCAGTAATTGCGATTGGAACCGGAAAAGCGAACCCCGTGTCCCAGAAGGTGTGGCGCGAAAAAGATCCCTCCTGTTCAAAGGCCCTGAGTTCCGAGTATAGGCCTAAATTTGCAGCCCTTCAACGGTTAATGTGTCGTCTCCCAATTATGAAATGAAATATTCTCGGTTGGACGCGAAATTACAATCGAAATAATCAATCAAATCATATAGACATATACTATTGTATAACTTTATAATGTATACGAAATTCTAAATATTTTCTTTTTAGTTACATTTCCAGTGCTATAGCATTTGATATCGTTACCAGTTGTAATGATGAGCAATTATTTTCTCATTAATGCGATGTAGTTGTAAGCATGCGCGTACATGAATCTTGATTGAATATAGTGCGTCTATTCTAAAAGCTGGGAATTCACTCGGTACACCTCGGCCGATTACATGTAGGTTCCGGAATCAGCCGAGATTCGCCGAATGCTGGGGATTCTAACAGAAATGAAAGTAGAATATAAATATAATTAAATTTATGCATATTTACAAATAAGCAGTTTTTCAAAACCGTTAACATTTAAAATTTGGCATTTTAATTTATTCTATTAAATTCTGTTTTACGAAAATCATTCAAGAGATGTGGCGTACATTTCTTAATGCTCTCACAGTTATAAGAGCATGGGCGACGCTAGTGAAATTAACAAAGTATCAACCGTAATCATAGTACAATAGAGTCAAAGCAAACTAACATACAAAATCTAGTGTTTAGGGGCAACAGCGGACCTTCGACAAGAAAGCGGAGGCATGAGGCGGATCAGGTGCCCATGGGAGGAGTAAGCATCCGGCATGGATTAACTGGACCAGCTCTACCCACCCGCTCCGTGAAGACTCGGCCCGTCAGTCGAGAATAAGTAAACGGGGGTTACCCGTCGTCCAATCTAGTTGGGGAATCCAATTGACAAGCCTAGACTAAGTGGTCTGGCATATACAAATCAGTTTCAACTAGTGCAATTGACTTCGCTTGTTAAATTTTGTAATCGCAACAAGGTCGATGTCTCATTAGTGACAGTAGAATTTTGCGGATGAATTGTTACTTTAAATGAGTTCGTTATAACCCCCTTACGATCACACCTCAACTTTTTGGGTTAAGTTAAGTTGGCCTCGCCTTTATAAAACATTTCATCATATCGCATGGCATGCCACTTGTGTGCACTTATCGATATGTGTTCAATACTGTAGATGGAGCAATTACCACACCATATAGTCAGGACTCGGATTTGTACGTTACTAGTGTACACCCTTTATAGAAAGGTTAAAACAGTTTGACCGCATTGCAAAGTCTAATTAGTTATGACGTTTATCATATTAAATTAGTATGATGTCAGTCTGCCATTAGAGTCAAATAATTAATAAGGTAATTTTAATATCCAAAATGTGGAGTACATCTGTTCGATATCCTGTGGTGTCCTTTATTTTCGAGTTCGTCAAGAGAGTGGTATTGATATCAGAATGGACATCAATTGTCGCAAAAATTTATGATTGTTTAATTGATAAGACATCGTAACTGAATCAACTATCACCATAAGTTAAATTTTGAAGACACGGCTGTTTTTTTGCATTATCCGATGACAGATATGTTGAAACAAATATCTGACTTAGTAATGGACTAGAGTGTTATTAAATTTAAAAAAGAATAAGACATAGTCCACATTCAACGGGTCTACAACTTAGTGGTCCAATATGAGAGTACCATTAAACTTATTGTTGGGAAAGACATGTTTTCTCTTCTAAGAGATTACATAAATCATTTATCTATAAGGAAACCCAAGCATGCTCTTAAATATTTCTTACTTTATTAATGGTACCTGTGTGTATCGTAATTCTATGCTACTTGTTTTTGATATGTCTGTACATTTCTTTACAGAAAAGGTACGGCAAACATGTCACATTTTCTTTCGTAACTCTAATTACAATTAACACAAAGGTGGTTATGATGAGTAAAAAAAAAGATTCTAACAGAGAATTTTAAGTTGTGTTTTTGAATTACAATAAATTCCTATAAAAATGAATACATTAGAGTTGAATCTATCTCAACGAATTGCTTGGGAACGAACACTTAGTCGTTTACTATTTAGTTCCAGAGAATATATTATATTTCGGAAGTACGAGCCAATAAAACCAGAGGCACTTCCAGTATTCAGATTTGGTGCTAATTGTGCGTTTAAGGGGATGGAATACTATATAAAAGCTGTTTTCTCAGTTCAAACATTGCATTTAGAGCGAATGATATTTATATTATTTCATCCCGGATGACTGACTTCTCATTGAACTAATTAAACAGCCAGAACATGTACATTAGGAATTTGGTTTTCCACTTACATTGTAACTACAATCCTGAAAGAATAATACCTCGAAATAGTATTTCGTATTAAAAATCGGTTTGTATGAAGATTTTGCAAGAAAGGATCTGAAAAACACCACAAAAAGTCTGACAGTCGTCATTCAATAAAAGATACTCTAGGAAATTTCTTTTCGTTATCTTAAAACATCTTTGTCTATTATCAAGATGATGTAGTGTTGAAATAACAAATAGTAATACCACGTAGTTTTACTTTACGTGATGAACATTTTTTTTCGTGTCTCTCTCAGCGTACATCTTTCTTTTGAGTTACATGAACTGTTGATTCATTTCGTGTGAGGTACATCATTTCGTTATGTAGAATATTTAATCGGGTTAGTCAAGAATTTGTCACATTGTTAATTAATGGTATGACTTTACACGCATACTCCTAGAGAGCATGATGGAATATGTAATCTTATGTAATATTAGAGATACTATGTAAATGGTTGGACGAATATCATCATTGATATTTTGAAATGACGGTCACACAATAGGGATCTAGATGTATATATAGAAAAAAAAAAAGATAATTATACAACCGAGTTATGATAATATGCTTCTTATCAGATTAGTCGCTCATCTTTAACAAGAAAATGTCATTATGAAATTGAATTTATGGGCAAATTACAGAATACACTTAAGTATATCTCATTAAAGTAAACTCAGGCATATAAAAGTAATAACTCCAACAGTATACTATATATATATAATATATATAATATATATAATTAATATATATACTAGTGATAATTATATGTTGTTCACAAGAGAACACCAACTTCATTGATAAATATTGTACATGGTTATAATAAGATGGACCAATTGGTATGTACTCCCAGTAGAACATTACATATGTTACCACGCTCTCAATTAGTGTAAGTGGGACACTTAACTAGTGTATTATCATAATGTCTGTGATAATTATCATTTATAATTTAGTGCTTATTATGTATTTGTAATACTATAATGTAACTGATGAGACATATTGCTCAAAGTAATAAAGAACTGAATCTGCAAAGAGAATTTGTCAAATTGTGGGCCCAACCAAGTAAATTGGGAGATCCATACGATGGGTCTAATTTCGTAATATAGGAAAACAGGGCTCTTATCCAGATGAATTCTTTTTTTTATCTTTTTTTTTTTTTTTTTTTCATTTTTTTTGTTGTTCCAGAGTGAATTTCCCTATCTCACAGTGGTAAATTAAATGACTCTCCTCAAGGCACTAAATAGTAATTCTCATTTTAAACTTAGATACTCCCTAAAAATAGAAAATGAATTAGACGAAAAGCAATTCCCTCGGAAATGGATTACGTTTTGTGTAACACAACACCCCCCGAGTCTATATCAAATCAATAAATTGAAGGAAAAGCAACCAAAATATTAATATTTATCACTCATGTAAGAATCATACAAGATAATAATATAAAAAAAACCCAATTTATATCGAATCTCTCTATCGGAAGAGTGATCCAGGACGCTCTTTACTGGACCCAAAAAGGTGCTGACTGTAATATTCCAGAGGGATTACTTCAATTCAAGTGAATCTGCTTAGAAAAGCTCTAACTTTGATTTGTAGCATATCTGTTTTTAAAAACTCATTCCTCCTATTGAAGTTGTAAAATATAACAGTGGTCAATCCTGTGAAGACCTCGTTAGACCTAGTTTAAGTTTCCTCCTGAATAAAAAAAAAATTAAACCGAGTACTAAACGCGCGATATGGACCCTGAGCTGACGTCACGGCGGTTATTGGCGCCTCTGGACAACCATGACCCCCTACTCTACGGACCTTCTAGACCTCTCCCCTGCCATCCAATAGTTCTAGACTACTAAACCAGAGTGACGCACTAGCGTACGACTGTTTCTGCGCGAGACGTTAAACTCCCCCCAATAGGAGATCATGCTGTGGACTGCCAAACTCCGCAATTCACTGTTAAATCCAACAAGTGAGGGATAATAGTTTTATGATTATTTATTTTAGGAATGATCTGTTCTGAAAATATTATTTTACTGCACCTAATGACAATATTGGAAGCGAGTGGGAAAGATATACTTGATTTCACTTTTGAGTCCAGATTACAGCTAACATCTGACGTAAATACCTCTCTGTAATTCAACAGACGTCAACAAGTAGTTAGAGGGTAATATCATTAAACATGCGTGACGTATACTGTTCACTAATTACTTCCTGTAAAACATCGGAATTTTAAAATTACCTGTCGTCGAAATAGTATCGGAAGAACGCGCCCAATAAAGTGGGATCGTTTTATTATTTCTTGATACAAAATCTCTCGAAGGTGTTTTTCAATTAATACGTGCTTCTCGGAGGTCAACATATAATTATCTGTAATCATGTCTAATTGATCAAATTATATTATAACAACGGAGACCTACTGAAAAGATATTAATCACCCAATTAGAATTACGTATCGCATAGGATAGTGTGTGCAACCGCTGCCTGTGTCAGCTTTTTTTTAACACTTCTTGTCTACCACCTAAGAATGTCTTTGCACTCTCAACTGGAATAAATGTTTATGTACGAGAGTAATGTAAGTATTATCTTGGTAGCACCAATTACCTATCTCGTTAGTAGGAAGTACAAGACATATAAGACTATTGCACAGCATCTCATATTTACAATTATCTGACCATGTATTGATACATGTTCTATTATTTGGTAACATCTCACTTTATTTTTCGTTATCATCTCGAATACAACAATTTGGATTATTTAACACTCTTTCAAGGACTGTTGGCGGATATACTTCGCACACGAGTCTCATCATCTCAGGTTTGCGTCAACACCTGCGTGTAAACAGCTCTAAATATGAAAACAATACACAGTTGACAAAAATGTCTAGGAATATGCAAAAACGGAAGTAAACGTTGTATGATATGGGACTGGCTGTTTCTAATCCTAATATTTTATCATAAGTTTTCTTCAGATAATCCGGATTTTCGTGCATTATCTCGGCTGAACAAGTCATGGAATAGGACTGAGCTTTTAGTACCCTACCATGTGTACAAATAGGTAGATTAGTATGTTTGCATACTCTGGCCAGAGGTGAGGAACTTGCTCGATTTACCCTGTGTGATGCTGTGTCACGCAGAGTGAGACTCGTGACTATATGGTATCGGTTATCACAGTGGCCTTCTCATTAGTTGGTCGTGTCAAAGAGTTTTAATTATGGTTAATATATTCAGGCTTTCATAGGTGATCGTAATGTTAGATCTTTTAGTTCTCCATTGGCCTTTCCGCTAATGTCTCTGAGCCTATTTTTTACGACACTACACGCTCAAATCAGTTATCCACCCAGCTCAAACCTATATCCGCATTCGCTCTAGCCTGACAAGACACGAGTGCCAGGTCACAGGAACAGAGATCTCGATAGAAATTAAAATATATAATTTCTTGTACTTGAATGTACTCTCAGATTCGTGTGATATAATTTACATAACGATCTATTGCTTGCAAGTGAGTGGATTTAAACGCATTTTCCTTTTGACACATATACACTGAGTGTGAGGTGCACAATACAGCTCACGAGTGCACCGGTACTATGTATATAAAGATTAACTCATATTGATTATACCTGTATTTTTCTCATAACATTTGAATTCAAAACTCGTCGTCGTTCGTTAGTGCTAATTGCGCCAACATACTAGTGCTGTGTGCGTGTTGTCTCCAATTACAGAAATATACAGCGAGTTCTATGCGCACATTATATAAAAACATATACGGGCAATTAGAGATGTCAAAGTCGTGATCCACCAGACGTGAACCCCTGGGTATCCATACCACTATGTCGCGCGCATCCTGACTGACTTCTTCTTTTAGCGGATATCATTCCCTGTTTTTCACCTGAAACTAAGTTATCAAGGGTTCTGGAGTTTATCTTGTTACAACACAAAAGGGCGACCGGTATAGGTTTCTCCAAAGTAAAAGTTACGAAAACTCCTATTGAATGTAAGATTTCCAGCCACCATTTCTTTCTCAATTGGCGATGTTTCGGGTTTATATTGTGACAAGACAGTTAACTTGATATTGCTTCGCGATCCTCCACAAGTATCATGCTCTTCACTATTGACGCTGAGCCCTTGAAAGGGCAAGATTGGACTCAAGACATGAGCAATAAAACAAA
>CAJDSM010086152.1:0-10829 GCA_903981925.1 Ostrea lurida
GGTTGCCATGGTTATATAGCAGTCAATGGTTACCATGATTATATAGCAATTAATGGCGTCTTATTGAAGCAAACATGTTACAGACAGTGGACTCAATGGGAATCATAGCAGTCGATGGCTGTCATGAAATCCAAGTCAATATATTTCTGACAACTGTAGTATTTCAGTTATTGTCATAGTTTCAATAAGTTGTGCAGGAAATGGTTTCTTGGGAACCCAACAATGCAAGACAATTACAGTTTTTATACTGGAATCTTTACCTGTGATCTTTTAAAAGATTTCATTTTTACACAATTGTGAATGTGAAATATTGGTAAACTTGAAAGCTTTATGATTATTTATTGTGTTATATTTGTTGTTGATTAGGTTTCAGGAGGTGTGTGAAAGAGCCTACATGATCATCCGCTCCCAGGGGGCCCTGCTGATCCGGCTCTTTATGATGATGCTGTCGGCCGGAATACCACAGCTGACCAATGTCAGTGATGTCAGTTATCTCAAAGACACCCTGGCACTGGACCTAGGGGAGGATGAGGCAAGAAAGAAGTTTGCTGACAAATTTAAAGAAGCCAAAAACAAAAGCTGGTCAACAAGTGTCAACTGGGCCATCCATAACATGGCACATTAGTAGAGACTTCACAATTTTGGTGGGAAAAAGAACTGGCAAACGTTCTGTTATTTATAGCTATGTTACTGAAATGACAATTGTGCCATTAGGCAATGTTTAGGGGTATTGTACATGAACAGTGCACTAAAAAGAGTGCAGGGGAAAATGAACAAAATCTTGCCACAAATTTTCTTCCTCAGAATTTTTCCCCAATGAATTGCAGAGTAGCAGCAACTGTAATGCTGAAGATTAAGCCTCTTTGTACTTGCTTTATTTTTAGAAGTACTTGCAATTAAAGTCAGTACCAAAATAAAGTGAACAAAGACTTGGTACAGTAATGAGTATTGTATCTAAAAATCTTGAAAAGAACAAAACAGAACAATAAAATAATATTGGCAGCAGATTTCATTTTGTACTGCAATTCTTCAGCACCTCGGACTTCTAAATATAGCATACATCTGAGGCAAACATGTCGAATACTGTAGGTGTTAAAACTTTTAAAATGACATTGTAGTTATCTTACACAAATTTCTAAGTCATTGTGTGCTATAAGTTTTGTTTGGGTTTTTTATGGACATATAGGAAATAATGCAGCACACTGTGTATATATGATATTTCTGACAGTGTACTATTGCATTTGTTCTTCATTCATGTCTGTGTCATTGTCACACCTTCTGTATTAGACACCTGTCTGTATATATGTAATACCCAGGTACTCGTAAATCTATTTTTTTATCTTTATATTTCCAATGTTTTTACCTTTTGATATTTCTACAAATTGTAACGATAGCCATTTGTTGACAATGCATGAATGTAGCACACCTATTTCAATGGTTGAGAATTCCAACAGAAATGACAGTAGAATGTAATGATAAGAAACTGAGTGTACGAGGATATGAACTGTAGCACTTCACACCTGCATACTAGGACACTACTTAACGAATGTCAGTGTGAAGCATCATAGCTCTGAACACTAGCACTGACCTCCCCCTAGGGTCCCCCCCCTCTCCTCCTCCCTCCAGCACTCACCTCCTGCCCACCCCCCACCCCCCCCCATTTTCTGTAGTGTTGACACTTATATTGTATGTTTAGCATTCAGTGGTTCTTTGTTCATGATGTTTATCTCTAGAATTTCTGAAATCTATTTGGATGTGAAGAAATCCTTTTCTTTTGTTTATATTTATTTACTTCAGTATACCACTTTTTTTGGAAAGGTTGACTGATACTCAGTAAGCATCAATAGGCCGCATATATATATATAACTTTTCCTCCAGATTTTCATCAAAGTTCTACTGTATTTATATTTTTTTTTTTTCATGTATTCTACGCAAGAAATTTTGTTGGTTAACTTTGAAGACAGCATTTGCAGCAATTTTTTATATTTCATTTTTGGATATCGATCCTCATTTCTTACACTGTCCAGGGAGCTTTTGTCATGACCCCAGTATTACACTTAATAAAAACAAACTTTAACCTGGGCTATACATGTACATTTGTATCTGTTGAACAAAAGAAGACAGGGTTTTCATATTTCTTATGTAGATGCCATTTGAGGAGACATTGCTTTTGGTACCAAAACTTTTGACTTACCGGTAATAATATTGACCTACTTTTCAAAAAACTTTAACCTGGGCTATATCTGTTAAACCAAGAGGGAGATAGCTTTGATATTTCAAATATTGTTGCCCCATGTAGATACCTTTCGTTTGGTACCAACTACCAAGACTTTAGACCTAGTGACCTTGACCTACTTGTCAAAAACGTTTAACCTGGGCTATATCTTTTGAACAAAAGGAGATAGGGCTTTGATATTTCACATATAAATACTTCATGAAGAGCCCTTTCTTTTGATACTATGACTTTTGACCTAGTGACCTTTTCTATCGTATGGACTTTGACCTACTTTTCAAAATCTTTCACATGGGCTATATACAGTATCTTGAACTAAAAATAGTCATGCTTCCTGGTGAGGTATGTTGTCTTCTGACAACTCTTGCTATACATGTATTTACATGCATCTTCACACTTAATTAATTTTGTATAATGATTTGAGCTTAATTAACAAGTAAACATGAACTGTTCAAGGTGTGAGCTTTAAACTTATTTTTAATACTTTATTCATGTGCTATCATGTTACCATTCACTGTTCTTTTTGAAAATTATAAATTTGATACTAAATTGATTTTATATGGTGCTGTTCATTTCATTGATCTCATTTGCATTCTTGTATCACTTGAAAGTGTTCAGACTTGACTGTAAACATTCCATTTTCAGATAAAAATATATGTTTATTATTTGTATTGATGTTCATATAATTATATATTCATACATGGTATTAAATTTTATTTAATTCTATTTAATGCTCAACATTGCTTGTTTTCTACAGATTGGATTGTTAAGATAACATGTTAAAACAGTCTGCTTTGTAAATACAATTTTGTCACTACATTCCTCTGCATTGTTGAAGTCATAATACACAATATGTTGAAACTAAAATAAATTATTAAAGTTTTGCACCTTGTTCATATATCCCCCCCCCCCCTCAAAGAAATCCCATGGTCATACAAACTTGTGTGCTAGCACTCTGATTTTGGAAGTAGAGATTTTAAACATTTTCAAACCAGTACTGTGGAATCATCATTGTTCGTGGGGGACCAATGTTCGTGGATTTCGTGGGTCACTCTTACCCACGAATTTACGTCCCCACGAATATGTTTTTATTTTCCTTTTAATCTTTATAAATATGATGCCGTTCACATTAATTATCAATTACCCACGAAATTACGTCCCCACGAACCAACAAAATTTTGTTTACCCACAAATTAAAATGATTCCACAATATTCCTACATGTAGATTATGCATTGGAATACATTGATTTGGCTATTAGATCTAACAGTACAAGGGCAACTTGATACTGTACTGCAGCGCAATAATGCTTTACACGATACTGTGGATGATGATACTCTTGAATAGCTCTATTCAACGGCATAAACACAAGCCTTCAGCTCCATATAGTTTTAAACTTGCAATCATTTAAATAGAGCCAGTCGTTGACCACTGTTCTTAAAATGGTTGGGAAACGGGTTGAGAATTTGGAAGAAATTAGAGCTTATATAAAAGTTTGCACAAAACTCAGTCATTTGATTTTTTACAAAATTAGGGGAAGCTTATGGGTCTCATATGAGACAGCTCGTTGGTGAAAAATTTCGGATTGACAAGAATCTCAAAGATGCAGCAAAATCTGACCGACCTGTGACTGTAACAGACAAGGCAAAAGTCAGGGAAATAATTGAAAGTGATTGCAGATACACGATTCATGTTGCCAAAGATGTTGGCATATCGCTATCACAGATGATATATTTAATTTTGAAGCGTATTTTGAAAGTACGAAAGATTTCTGCCAGATGGATACCGCATATATTGACAGATGATTAAAAACAGATACAAGTACAAACTGCTAAGCAATGGCTCAAAATGTTTCTCAAATTCAATCAAAGACAATTCTTTAAACATTGTGACTGGTGATGAAACATGGGTGCACTATTTCGAACCAGTAAGAAAGACTGGAAACAAAATATGGCTAACTAAACACGGTAGAAGGTCTGTAATTGCCAAAAGAACCATAGGCACAAAGAAGGTTCTTTATTACATATTCTTCTCATATGATGGTATTTACCTACAAATTCTGGCGCAGAAGGGCAAAAGTGTTACAGGTCGGTATTACTGAGATGTTATTCTAAAAGAAGCCTAAAAAATATTATCATAAACAACACCCTGTGTCGGGATTTAGGCATGTTCGTCTACTTCATGATAATGCTCCATCACATACATCTGAGCTTGTGAAGTAATTTTTGAAGTCAGAGAAGGTTACCGTCTTGCCACACCCACCATACTCTCTAGATATAGCCCCATGAAACTTTTTCCATTTTCCAAAACTTAATAAGTTTTTATCTACGGTAGTTGACGTTACAAATCCCTACAAGCCCTTGTCTCAGCCATCAATCACTGCCTCAGAGATACGTGTACCTAAATCAGCGTAATGAGACGCATTTCAGAAATGGATTAGAGATTGAAATTATGTATTTCAAACTGGAGAATACTTTGAAGGGATATAATGTTCATTTCACTATTTCATTGATTGATTGATTATTTCATCTCCTGTCAAGAATTTTTTACTCTTATTGAGACGTCACCATTTGTACATGTAGGTGAAGTACCACAAAATAATTTAGATCTATGCTTAGCGCTCAAGGCAGAGTTCTTAAATTTAGCCTGCCGTGACATGTAACCTCCGTTTTTAAGGTCATATCCGAAAGACCCATGATTCTCGCTTCTAAATGCCAAGCATTTGGCAAAGGTTCAATCACTACCTATTTTAAAGTCTTAAAGCGAACACTCTAACCACTGTGACTGAGCTACCACAACTGGTCTGACATTTCATTTCACTATTTGAGTCTAATGCTTTTGAGATATTGTACAATATACATGTATATATCAAACAGCCCTCATAATTCTACATGTAAGACCAGTCAGTTATAAATCAAACTGTTAGAATTATGTAGGTAAATATACAGAAAGAACATTTTAATGCAATTAGAGTTTTTACAAACATAGATAACATAAGCTCTAGACTATAGTTTTCTACTGACATGAATATTATATGTAATTGGTACTGAGGTATAATTCATAATGACATTACAACTTATGATACACAAACATACTATAAAACGAGAATATTTAACGCACTATTTATTTTAGCGCCTTTGGCGCAGACATATGATATAAATTGAATTGTGCGCTAAAAGGTTTTCATTGACATTAAATCATTGCCCAGGTGGTATCATTGTGCTAAAATAAATTTGCGCCAAAAGGTTTTTATTGCTGATTGTGCTAAAATATGTTTGCGCCAAATATTCTCGTTTTACAGTAACCAAAAAAAAAAATAAAATCACACACATGCATGTTAACATGTACACTGTACCTATGTATATACTTGTACCATGAATATCAAACATCGCATTTACACATCAACAAAGTCAATTCATGTGCATGCAGCATAACATAGTTAGATTGTCCACAACATTAAAGATACATGAAAGACTGAGCGCACCGGGTTGTAAAAACAATTAACTAAATGTGTAAATAAAGCACATAAAAAAAGTACATGTAATTATAAGCACAACATTAAGACAAAAGTTGAAGAAAAAAGGACAGAGTTACAAATTTTCTGTCATAAAAGTTACCAAATACTATAGAAACTTGTATGTTTTGATGTGTGTAATGTAAGCAAGTGTATAGCTCTAATAGAGATGGATTCTGATCAATAGAATCCGTCATTAGTACGACTTACAGAATGGATTCAGTGCATTAGGATTATAGAATCCTTCATTGGTATGACTGAATGGATTCCGTTCATTAAAAATAAATAGAATCCTTCATTGGTACAACTGGGATTGGGAATTTCCACCAGCAACAAGATTCACAGTCTAGTGATTCAGTTTATTGGATGAACAAATTGATTCATTATGACTAGGATTCAATTAGGGAATTTCCATCACTGATCACTGACAGGATTCGGAGTGTAGTGTCATATACTGATCAAACTATGGGAAAAAGTTTGATCCCAGAATAAAAACAGAATTATCTTGCTGAAAGTACTATTGTTCATCAGTGTACAAACTAACAAGTTTAACAGTGCTCATGACAAAAGTCTAACAAATGAGACAAACAGACAACAAGAATGAATTATGCAGTAATGGACAAAAGGATAAGGAATTTTAGAATAGAAATGTTAATTGTCATTTTTTATTCCATCCAGAGCTTGTTTGAGATCATCCACAGCACAATCAATGTCTTCCTGAGTTGTCTCCCGTCCCACAGATAACCGAATTGCTCTCTTTGCCACCGATTCCTCTATACCTAATGCCAGCAAAATTGGAGAGGGTCTGCAAAGTCAGAAGAAAAGTATTAACGATCCCAGATTCTTTTTCTTTCTCTCTCTTTCTCTCAAACGAACCATACACATTGTTACCTGTTTTGGGAGTGACAGGCAGCTCCAATACTAGCTTGCACCTGCTTACACAATGATAATACCTGGAAACCTAAAAGGAAAAACAGGCACCTGTTTAGGATGTAATCTACTTCTTTCTGATAAATTCTGACAGATGAAAGGAGACTTGTTCACTGAATGAACATTGATCAGAATGACTATTTTATATACTTGCATACAAGTTGACTGCGTGTAAGCTACGGTAGTAACCAATTTTCTGAGAAATTATTTAGGAATCTGACATTGACCCACTTGTAAGTCAGACAGAAATTTGTATCGGATTATCCGTCAGCATGATGAATTTAGAGACTCTAGTTGTGAGATACGAGACTCACCGCTGCAGTCCACGTTTAAGAATGACACATTACAGGTGTTCGGGATCCTGGGACTTTTTTCAAACTTTCCATTGAAACAAACATCCTCACCAAACTCCACCTATACAACAGAAAATTCTACACTTAAGTACATGCTGAAAGGCTATACATTACATTTAACTACAGTCAAACTTCGGTATCTCTAACACCGATATCTCGAATACCATGGATATGTTGAATTGAATTGAGAAGCCCCAACCACTAATTCTTAAAGTATTTTACCCTGGATATCTCAAATCCTCTGATATCTTGATGTTTTTTCTATGTCCCACTGAATGCGTGATAACAAGGTTTGACTGTATTTTAGTTAAGATGTCCATTACTGACCTTTAACCTCTCCTCCAGGTAGTTTCGGACTTTTTCCATATGTCTGGTATATTTGTCTATATTTTCTGTCACCAGTTTTGCTGCTCGACCTAGTCCTGCTATCATTGCGGTATTTTCAGTTCTGGAAAAAAACCATACAATGCTATGTACAATCAATATCTGTCCTACTAAGTACCAGAACACTGTCCAACAAGAGATTAGTATTTATGTACAGGAGTAATATTTGAATTGTGTATTTATATAATGACAATTTCACTTAATAAAAAAAAAATTGCATCATAATTTTGCAATAGATTTAGACGGATCACGTTTTATTCTCTACCATTTCAGAAAGAAAAGTCATACAGAACAGGTACCCTGGCCTGTAGTGCCTCTCTTGTCCTCCTCCATAAAACATGGGGTGCAGTGGTGCCTCCTTGGCTGACCCCAGGTCTCTCACATAAATGGCTCCTATTCTAGGCCCATAAAACTGTCAAATGGAAAAACATATCTCATAATATGTTCAGATTTGGTGTGCAGTAAAAATATTTAAGACCAGATTAGTCTTTAAAATTGGAAAGAGATAATTATCTTATTTTTATTTAATGTGTGGATGCACACTACATCATAATGAGTCAACATGATCAGAAATTCATCATTCCAAATTCACCATTCACAGTGTGTCTTGTTTATCTATTTATAATGTACATTGAGCAATAAGATACATTTTTTTTTTATTATCAAAATTTAATACTCTTATTTTTATGCAATGTGTGTGCGCGTGCGTCCATAGTAAAATTAAATTATTACACTAATTTCATCTCCTGTTGTCCATGTGTTGCAAATTAAATGACAAACCTTGTGTCCTACTACAGTGAGGTAATCTGTTTCTAAATCCTGTACATTGACAGAGATTTTTCCGATCGCCTGAGCTACATCCGTGTGAAGGAGGATCTTGGGCATGGATTTTCTGGAGGCATTGATCTGTCGTACTCTTTCAAATATCTCTTTTACTGGCTGTACAATAAATATGCTAATTAACTGGCTGTATGATAAATATGCTACATGTAAATCAAATACAGGTATACAACCACATGAAACCAGCAGTAATTCAAGATTTTACTGAATTTCACACCTGTATTATCCCAGTCTCATTATTGGCAAGCATAATGGAAATCATACAGGTCGAAGGTCGAATGGCAGCAATGACATCATCAACCATCACATGACCAGTCTTTGGAGAAGCAGGTACAAAAGTTACACCTTAAGACATACAAAAGTAAAGAAATTCAACTCAAAAAGTATGTTTTATGCATCTTTTCTCCTAAGTAACTACTCAGCTGTGACCTACTTTGTTTGTAGACATGTGTATTGATATTAGCTCTCTGACCTGCGATGCCTTCCTCGGCAAAATGTTCCAGTACCAGTTTGACTGCATCATGTTCTAAATTAGAAGTAATGAAGTGTGGGAGGTGTCCTTTGTCTGTCTGTCCACCATGACTCCGCCCCCATTCGGAATGGAAATATTTCACACCTGTATGGAGAATCATGTTGTTTCCCTGATAAAATATAAACAGAGTTACTAACATTTGACAAGTACTGGAAGTAAAATACATGTCCAGCTATTAAAATACATGTTCAAATAAAAAAACAAACAAACAAACAAAGAAAAAAAACAACGATAGGATCCACTCAAACAATACTAAACAATACATACCTCTGTTCCTCCTGAGGTAAATACAATATCTGAAAACAATAAATCAAACACACGCTATTAATGAATCATGCTAATATATACATGTACTAGTCTTGCTTTGTTACTAGGGCTGTGCGATAATACCGGTATTCCGATATATTGCGATTTGTTAATAAAAAATATTGTATTGCGATACGTTTCTTTCAATACCGGTATATCGGCTAAGATGTTCAGACTAGGGATTTACTAGCTGCAGAACTGTAGCTCTCTGAAAAATTATTGGGACAGATTTTACAGAGAGCTACAGATCTGCAGCTAGGGATTTATGCTCACCTTGAGATTCCTTACATTAAAATGTTACGTTTAATATGGCTGAAACATTTCTGTGATTGTTCTAAACATCTAAGACATAGTTTATCTACTTCCAGTAGAGCAATGGAGTTAAGCAACTAAGTCTTGTTTCTTCAGCATAGAAATCAATCTCATAGTCCATGAAATAAGAGAAAAGTTCGTTGATATTCTACTTTGTAAATGTTGCAATACGTATCGCAGTACATTTGAAAATATCGCAATATATCGCGATATGAACATTTCACCCAATACGCAGCCCTATTTGTTACTACATGTATTACAACAGTGGGAAAAAATTTGGAAATATCGAAGAAAAGTGCTTTAATTGTGAAGGAAAGGTGTCTTTTTTTTCACCAAAAGATATACAATGTAACATCAAGGTAGAAATACCTGAAGATTTCGCTCCCAACATTTCAGCGACATGTTGGCGAGATTCCTCAATCACTGTCTTTGCTTCCACACCTAAAAATGCAGTAATGTCAGTCATGCTTAATGATGTGCACATAAAAGAGTTCATGAAATAATCGATCTCAGAGAATAAGTTCTTGAAGAATGTGAAATGTATTTGCTACAGAAATAATGATCTTTAAATAATTTTTATTGCAGTGTTGCTGTTGATACCTTCAGAGTAGGAGCTGCTAGGGTTCCCCCAGGCTTTGGTCAAAGCAGATGTAATGGCTTCTATGACATTTGGTTCCAAAGGAGTTGTGGCATTGTTGTCAAGATACAGGCTATAATAAAAAAAATTGTATCAGTATTATTACCCCTATCTACAACTGATTTCTGGTTTCAAGGTTGTCAAAGCCGGGGGTGGTGGTGGGAGGGGGGGGGGGAATGGGGGCAATGGGGATAAGCTCCCATTGTCTATAAAATGCTCCTCATGGCAAGCGCCTCAAATAACCTCTGACACGAAGTCCAGCTCCTAAGCCTGCTTGGTGTCAGTCCTAGGAAGGAAACTCCAAAATCAAACCATCTCTATTCGCAGTTATTAGGGGTTAGTGTACTGTAGGATCAACAACCCTACCCGCAAAAAAAAGTAAAGTTACAGAAGCATCAACGAAAACCAAAATCAACATAACCTGGGCCAGATTGGACCAACTTCAATGGGAACTATGATGCCATGCAATGAAAGCCGAGAGGAAGTTGTAGGGCTGATTCCCATTCTGACACCCAGGAAACCCACCAGACTTCTACTTGGAATGTAAGAACAATGTACGAAGCAGGAAAAACAGCACAATGAACAAAGTAGACCACCGACATTTCGATAATAAATTATAGCTGGCAATATCCTCATCGCTCGAATCCCATGGACTAAATAATGAGACTTGACCATGGAGAGAGAGAAGAGAGAGAGAAACCATGTACATACGCACTTCGCTAGCGAAAATGACACACACGATGCGTTATTTGTGTTTTAAAACTTTTGAAAACAATTGTTTTGTTTTGAA
>CAJDSM010086167.1:763-13908 GCA_903981925.1 Ostrea lurida
GAGGGCTTGAAATCTGGGGTCTATTGAAATCTTGCCATGAGTTAGTAGGCGAACTAATATGACCACGTTGTTTTTAAAGCATATGAAAATTAAAAATCGGCTTGCGTTTTGGACGGAACCGTTTTTGGACTCGTCCAGTCCGTCGATGTACGGAGTAACTTATCTTTTGAA
Organism: Ostrea lurida; assembly: GCA_903981925.1. Classification (NCBI taxonomy): domain Eukaryota; kingdom Metazoa; phylum Mollusca; class Bivalvia; order Ostreida; family Ostreidae; genus Ostrea; species Ostrea lurida. Next base: position 935 of record CAJDSM010086167.1, read on the forward strand.
ATCGAATTTAATAAAGATTGATGGTTTAAATTAATTCATTTATAGTGCATATTCTTCATTACCCCCCCCCCTTCCCTCGTGGTTCAAAATACGTTAGCACAGTTTTTTTGCACATAGAGAAAACAGTCTCTTCTTTTAACGCGGAAATACATTACTCAGTCGACTGAACAGTTGCATCTGTGACAGTCGTATTGTCGACGGACCAGGTGCCACATTGGTGACTGTGTTCGACGACGTGAAAGCGCACCAGTGAACAGTTTGCATTGTACGTCCGTTATAACGCAATGTTTGTTTCTTTCAAAATAAGCAATTTATCAACAACAGCAAAAACGTACTAAGGTAGGAAAAGACAACTTGGAATTTAAAAACATCTTGTGGGTACTTTCCAAACCCTTATCATTTATTACGCAATTGGAATATGTAATACCGCACGTGAATCCGACCATTTTTGCGACGCATTGTGGGTCCCCGTAGACTATTGGGCTCGAAAAGTCGCTTGGACTCCATTTTTTAGCTGATAGGAGCAAAACCACGTACGCACTTAAAAAATTCACTGCCTAATCTCGGCCGCGTCGCTTTCGCGCGCGAGCAATTCGCTCGCTATTATTCATGTATGTTTACATAGAGACAGATTTACATAAGTTTTGTCTTGTTCTCTGAATCCTGTTTAGTTGTATTGCTTTTTGTAGCACTTATTTTAAACGTCGAAATAATACAGTTTAAAACCATTGAATTATGTAAATTAACAATATTCCCCGAGTTTTTGCATTTAATTTATTCGGGATCGAGATAACAAAAACTAACGAACTGCGAGTGGTAAATGTTTTTCTTCAATAAACTGAAAATAATATGGGTATAAATGCATTACAATTTGTTTATTTAATCATATATTGCATTTTGATTAATAATCAACGTGGTGAAGAGTCCACACACTTGGTATAATTAAAATCCCCAGAGTTCTTCTAGGGTTCTCTAGAGTTCCTAGGGTTCTCTGTTAGTAGTACCCCTGGCTGCAGTATGGAAAACATACAAGTTCCTCGGACAATTTCTTATTTCCATGCACATGTATACGCCTTCCGTTCTAGGTCACACGTTGCGGTAATCCACATCTAGCATATATTTATAGTACTACAAAGAATTGGAAACTTGAATAACAATGTCCGGATGGGCTTGCACGTTGCAGAATCTTGATAAGGAAAATACGGACATTTAAATAATACAAACTAGATTACCCTGTCCATTATACAGTTAGGCTTGTGATCAAATAATGACGCTGCCTAAATACCATTAGCTTCACCGAATAAAATGTAAGATGTAATTGATAATTTATATTTAAAAAAATAAAAATTTAAATGATAATGAACAATTTATCTCTAGTAAATGGTATCACGGTTCAGATTTCAAAGCCTGTTGATCATAAACAACGGCCCAATGAACACATTCCCGCTGGCCCTCCGTTGATTTCAAATACGCGGATTTAGTTCATTTGAGATAAAGACCCTCGATCAAGCAATGTCCATGGAAAACAGATCATTTATTATCCAAACCCAACGCGGAGAGACAGAGAGAGAGAGAGAGAGAGGAGAGAGAGAGAGAGAGAAGAGATGAGAGAGGAGAGAGAGAAGAAGAGAGAGAGAGATGAGAGAGAGAGAGAGAGAGAGGAGAGAGGAGTATGTCGGTGTAAAAAATATTAGATATCCTTTACATGAACATGCAAATTGGCGCATTCGACTCGTTGTGATTATTAAATGAGTGAAAGTATAAGGAATATTTTATGGAAGAATAAGAAGCTATTAAAAAAATCTGCCCAAACAGTTTCGTCATAAACATATATGAGGGGGTGCGAAAGGGGGTCCCTTTTCCTTCTCCCGCCCCCTCTCTCCCTTCTCCCGGCCCCCTCTCTCTTTTTCCGCGCCCCTCTCTCCCTTCTCCCGCCCCCTCTCTCCTTTCTCCCGCCCACCTCTCCTTGTCTCCCGCCCTTGTCTTCCACCTCCCACCTTAACACTCTTCGTTATTAGATTACTCACTTTTTTAAACCATATCCGAATGTGTAATTTGATTAATGACCATAAATGCTTGTCAATATTTGGTTAATGTCAATTATTCCTTTTTTGTGTAATTGATGCAAGTGAGTAGTTTTTTTGAACATTAAGGCTATTACAAACGAACTGCTTTGCCAGATTTAGTAGACAAATAAATCAGCCTCCATGGCACTCTGATATTATGCAAAATAAACATGTACCGTACACTTAACTCGAATAAAGAACTCTGTTAGCCATCCGTTGAATAACATCATAATAATTTGGGAAAATATCCTTCTTACAGGACCAAGGCAGACTGCGAGGATTGTCTTTTGAAAGTGGTGGGGGGGGGGGGGTAGCCAAGGGTTTAAGATCCGCTCCGCTTCTCTACTTTAGAGAAGCGGAGCGGATCGTAAACCCTTTGGCTAGCGAGGAGGGGGCGGGCAAACATACTAAACAATTGTGACAAGCAAAAAAAAAAAAAAAAAAATTTAGAAAAAAGATAATAGAACACTGAATAGGGGGAGGGGGTAAACTTCTAAACAAAAAAATCACCGAAAGTTGAGGGAGGGGGCTTCTAAGGCTTCTAAATTATGTGACAAAAGGATAATAGAACACTGAATGTGGTGTGTTGGGGGGGGGGGGGCAAACTTCTAAAGTATGTAACAATCTAAAGATTTGTATATTGTTTTATGTCCCTTTCGAGAATCTTTCACTCCTATGGAGGACGTCACCATTGCAAGTGGAAAAGCTGCCAAAATTTAAGTCTTTTGCTTGGCGCTTTATGGCGTTTTGAGCAGGAGGGATCTTTATCATGTCACACCTGCTGTGATGCAGGACATCAGTTTTTTATGGTAATCATCCCTGAAGGGCAGCCCCTTTAGTCGCTTTCTTAAGGGAAAAGTACGACCTATATTAACCCGAATCCTCAAAGAGACATTTGAGGTTTTGCGAAGTGATTGTAATGGGACGAATGAACAGCGGAGACAAAAAGGGGGCGATACAAATAATAGAAAGATGAAATGAGTAAAATGTTCCCCTTAAACCTCAGTTTCATTAATTGTGGAAGCCAGGACCCCCCACCCTCACCCCCACCCTCCTACTTGGTCTGAATTTAAAATATTATGCCAGGTGTGCATGTAAGAAAAATTTGAACCCAGGTAGGTTGATTTTCCTCGGACGATTCAAAGCGCTCCCATATATTGAAAATGAACAACATATTAAAAACCCCGCCATGACAAGGCGAGCACACATCTTATTTATTCATAAGAAAATGTGAGAAAAGCGAAAGGGTATTACTATTTAGTGCTACATTTTTCATCACTACGTTTCAGTCCACATTCATGTACACATACGTGTATATGATTGTGGACTGAACTTAGCCCCCCCCCCCCTTCGTTGTGACCATACTTATTGTTATGTATTACATTGTATGACCGGTCAGCAGGGGATGCTTATTCCCACCTAGGCAACTGATCCACCACTGGGTGTGTCCAGGGGTCCAATTTTGCATAACACTTGCTTTGTATTTATATTTCAGTGGCGGATCCAGGATTTTATCGAAAGGGGGAGGGGGCGATCCGTTGGAAAAGGAGCCAATAAGATAAAGGTCTGGAATGAAGCAAAAGTGGGTGCCCAGGGGGCACAAGCCCCCGGAAGCTCTCGGGTTTTAGAGCTTTTAAAGTTACTTCTTAGAGGTTTTAATTTAGCTATATATCTATACATAATAATTGAGGTTTGGTCACCAAAAGGTCGGGCCTGGCCCCCTCCCCCTCTAAAGGCCGCCACTGATATTTGGGACTACGAGATACTTGATCACTGTTCGTATCTATAAGAGTATAGCTAAAATTAATCTCTAACTCTAAAAAAAGCCCTGTTACCTATGAACTCCCCAGGGCTTCACACAGACCTTAAGCTTTGTAGATAAACCCCCTTTCAACGGACCTCCCCCCCCCTTCGACAATCCCGGATCCGCTACTGATGTGGGTCATATTAAAATATGTCGCGGCATTGCAGGCTGCGTTCTGGGGTGGGTGAGTGGTAATCGCCATGTGTACTAGTATCTATTAAATTTATCCGCTATAAAATGGTTGATATATTTGTGACAAATCCAAGTAATTTTGTAACTTTCGGGCATGTCGAATTAACGTAACATTATTTTGGCCTTGACTTTGAAGTGGGTGCACGAATGTATAGGGGAGTATAGTAATCGGAAAAACAACATTTCAAGTCTACCGCATTGAATGGGGTGCACCTCCTTTCTGTGTTCATTTCGCCAAATCAGGCTCCTCTGATACATGTACATCAGTGTTACAAGAGCACACAGTCAAGAATGCAAAATGTAAAATTTTTTAAAATTGCATTTCATAAATCCACAAACAATTTCGAATCATAACATTTAATTTCATCTCCTGGCACTGCTTTGACAGTCCATACTCATGTGGGGACATAATAAAGGTCACGTCATGCAGCCTGTGCTCGAAGAGAGAAATTATTAGTTTGATTATTTGTTTATAAACATACATACAGTGGGGGATCCAGAGGAGGTGGGTCTAGGGGTCGGACCCACCCCACCCCCTGTTCATTAAAAATTTTGCTAAATAAATGTCAAAAATGTAGACACTCCTTTCAAACATTCCTGGATCTGTTCCCTGCAATTTGTTGTCGTCTGTGTGACTTCGCGCATGCCTTATAGGAATTAAAAAATGCGGAACCTAACTTTGCAAGTCGGATCAAGGACTATTTTGAATTATTTAATTAACATAAGCTAATTAAAATAATTGCCTTATATGAAATTCATAGTACATTGCATTACACCAACCATGATATATATATGTATGGTAATATTTCTGATATTATCGGCTCAGCGAAAGCCGAATAGGAAATTTCACTCCGTTAATTTAATAGTATAGATATTGTCTATGTGGTTAAACAAAACATAAAGAATACAAATCTTACAATACAGATATATAAAATCAAAGGTACGATTGTACTAATAGCTGGGTATTGTATTGAAGAAACAAAACTTTACATTCCAAGACAAGAGAGGTTTGTTTCAAATCTTTTTTTTTAATGATCCAGAAATTAGAGAAAATGGCTTGAAATAATTTATTTAGCGTTTTATCCGAAGATTTTTCGTTATTTAATACATTTAACATCTGGTTTCTAGTCTTTTTTTTTTTTTTTTTACCTCTTTATCTTATTCTGACACAGATGAAGTTCATATACTTTTGGAAGTTCTCCCTCCCTTTCTCCCACCCCCTCTCTCCTTTCTCCCGCTCCTCTTCTCCTTTCTCCCGCCCCCGCTCTCCTTTCTCCCGTCCTTCTCCTTCTCCGTTCTCTCCCGTCTCCCCTTTCTCCGGGCTCCCAATAACCCTTTCCACCCTCCCATATATAGTGTTTTGGTATCGTTGGAATTGTCTCAATATTGTTGAAAATCAATATGCATATCAGAAAAAAAGAAATCTGAAAAAAAAAATGTTTTTTAAAAAACGGGCTTATCTTTGTTTTTTTACCTGAGACACATTTGCACAGGCCCGCAAGTGCGATCACAGGAGCGAGCGATAAGCCTCGGGCAGATGATCAGGCACATTATCAGCAATACATACCCACAGTACTTTCACAGTAACTTTTATCAGTAATATCAGTACCCACAGTAAAAACCACAGTAAATATCAGCAATTATTCAGTACCCACAGTACTCTTCACAGTACTTATCAGTGATATATATCAGCGAGCCAACAAGCACAATATCAGTATCATTATCAGCAAGTTTATCTAGTAGCGAAAATAGACACGGTCTCAGTACATTTTGCGGTCCCAGTAGTGATGCATGGAGCTACCATGCAATAGGACCTCTATGTTATCCAATGAATATTTCCTACTTCCTTTTACGTACCAGAGTGGAGATTAGAGACTCGAAATCGGTCCCGACCCCGGGAGCCACTGGGTGTACCACTACAGCCCCCAAACTGGAAAGCGGGAAATGATAGCCCTGGGGTCCATGTACCTTGCCCTGATAGTCATTCCGTCTTGTCTTCAAAGAATAAAGCTCTACAAGCCGTCATTAAACCCCTTTATTCGGGTAAGTGCGAAAAATGTCAAAGTTTCAGGTCGAGCTATACCACACTTCCGGGTATCAGAGACCTAATCTTCTATGAGCATGGATACCCAATAGGACCCTCTTTGTTATCCAATGAATATTTCTACTTCCTTTTACGTATAGAGTGGAGATAGAGACTCGAATCGGTCCCGACCCCGGAGCCACCGGGTTGGGTACCACTACAGCCCCTAATTGAAAGCCGGGAACAATGATAGCCCTGGGGGTCCTGTACCTTGCCCTGATAGTCATCGTCTTGTCTTCAAAGAATAAAGCTCTACAAGCCGTCATTAAAACCCCTATAGCGCTCGGTAAGTTTGCGGAAAAATGTCAAAGTTCAGGTGAGCTTATTACCCACACTTCCGGGTATCAGAGACTAATCTTTCTATGGCATGGAGTACCAATAGGACCCTCTTGATTTATCCAGTATGGATATTGTCCTACTTCCTTTTACGTATAGAGTGGAGATAGAGACTCGAAAGTGGCGGTCCCGACCCCGCGGGAGCCACCGGTGTACGCCACTACAGCCGCCTAACTTGAAAGCGGGAAATGATAGCCCTAGGGTCCTGTACCTTGCCCTGCATAGTCATTCCGTCTTGTTCTACAAAGAATAAAGCTCTACAAGCCGTCATTAAACCCCTTATGGTCAGGTAAGTTTGCGAAAAGGTGAGCTATACCACACTTCCGGGTATCAGAACCTAATCTTCTATGGCATGGAGTACCCAATAGGACCCTCTATGTTATCCAATGAATATTTCCTACTTCCTTTTACGTATTGAGTGGAGATAGGACTCGAATCGGTCCCGACCCCGGGAGCCACCGGGGTGGTACCACTACAGCGCCAAACTGAAAGCGGGAATTGACTAGCCGCTGGGTCCCTGTACCTTGCCCTGATAGTCATTCCGTCTCTGTCTTTCAAAGAATAAAGCTCTACAAGCCGTCTTTAAACCCCTTTATGGTCGGTGGTTAAGCTCTCGAAAAAATGTCAAAGGTTTCAGAGTGAGCTATACCACACTTCGGGTATCAGAGAACCTTAAGTTCATCTATGGCATGGAGTTAACCTAATAGGACTCTCTATGTTATCAATGAATATTCCCTTCTTACTTTACGTATAAGAGCTGGAGATTAGAGACTCGAAATCAGGTCCCGACCCCCGGGAGCCCACCGGAGTGGTACCTCTACAGCCCCAAACTGGAAAGCGGGAAATGATAGCCTTGGGGGTCTGTACCTTGCCTCACGATATCATTCCGTCTTGTCTTCAAAGAATAAAGCTCTACAAGCCGTCATTAAACCCCTATATGGTCGGTAAGTTGCGAAAAATGTCAAAGTTTCAGGTGAGCTATACCACACTTCCGGGTATCAGAGACCTAATCTTTCTATGGCATGGAGTACCCAATAGGACCCTCTATGTTATCCAATGAATATTTCCTACTTCCTTTTACGTATTGAGTGGAGATTAGAGACTCGAAAATCGGGTCCCGACCCCCGGGACCACCGGGGGTCACCACTACAGGCCAAACTGAAGCGGGAAATGATAGCCCTGGGTGTCCTGTACTTGCCCTGATAGTTCATTCCGTTCTTGTCTTCAAAGAATAAAAGCTCTACAAGCCGTCATCAAACCCCTTTATAGGTCGTAAGTTTGCGAAAATGTCAAAGTTCAGGTGAGCATATACCACACTTCGGGTTATCAGAGACCTATCTTTTCTATGGCATGGAGTACCCAATAGGACCCTCTAGGTTATCACATGAATATTTCCTACTTACATTTAGGATATAGAGTGTATATAAGAAATGATCTTATATTTTTTCGGGTGATGCAGGTATCACCGAATTTTAGCGGTAAAACTCATCAATGCGCGCAAGCGCATGAGCTGAAGTTTTTCACACGGTTCCTAAATCTCGGTGATAACTGCATCATCACCCGAAAAAAATAAGATTTATGTTATCATCATTAATTTTTATATTACAACAACAAAACAATGTTCTATTAGACTTTACTTTGTTGTATCAGGTAGCTGAAATCGAAAAATCACCTCCAATTCTTAAGGATGCTATTAACCAATGCAGAATCCGCGCTAGGTGATCAGGTGAAATAAAATTAAATGTAATAAATGAACAGTATATTGTATATGCTTTCACACAATTCATTACAACATTACTATATATGCATTTCCAATGTTCCGACTTTAAAGCCGTAACTTCCCATGTGAGTACATTGTTATGTTGTGTATTTATTGGACATTTATTAATCGAAAACATGAGTTTAATTGAAAAAATTCCTTGAAAATCGGATTATCAATACAATATTTTCTACTGAGTATCTTCTAGTACTTCGCATGATTTTCACATTACTTGGCTTGCTAGCTTCTACGGTTTAATGGCTGCTGGTTACGTGGCTGCTAGTTCAGCCTGCGTAAAGTTGTGCGAGGGCGGAAGTATAGCTGGTGACACTTGGCGGAAAAAAAGTGGCGGACAGTTTAGTGCAGGCTGAGACATATAAGGACAGTTGGTCAAAATTGGCGGACATTTAGTGCAGGCGGACATATAAGGATAGTGTTGGTTCAAATTGAAGCGGACATTTCGTATGCAGGCGGACATATAAGGACTCAACAGGGGGAGTGTTGGTATCTCCCTGGTAGATGTTTAATAGATAGGAGAGTGTTGGTATCTCCCCTGTAGACCGCTGGAGAGGGGTGTTGGTATCCCCGTGAACAATAAGGTAGCAAAGGAGTGTTGGAAACTCCTGGTACCTTGAGGCATTGGTTAGCCTCGGAGCGGTCGGTCACACAATTGGGTGTGCGAAGGTTAGCCTCTGGTAATCAAGTGGTCGACGTCCATAGACAGGTCAGGCAGACCATTGTAAGATACGTTGCGCATATTTTTATATTTTTGAGGCGCACCAGTTCTGATAAGGTCAGGCAGACCAATTGTAAATACGTTGCGCAGAAGCGCACTAAGCTAGCTCTCTGAAGTCTGATACTACGCAGACCCGATCCCGGTTGTAGGGCGTGACAAGTAGTCAGACCCCCCTACACGTTACAGTCCCACTGAGGCAAATGTTTTGATATACACATCTGGCATTCTGCATATGGTGATATCTGTGAATTTTCATGAAAAAAATGAAGTTTTGTCCCAAAATATTGGCCCCTATGAAACCAAAGTTCAATATGCACATCTGCATATTGTGATGACCAAGTGTGCAAAAGTTCAGCTATACAGGTACAATGTATCTAGGTTTTGAGTTTTAGTGTTCACAAAATATGATTTGCAAAGTCTGTGAATTTTCATGAAAAATAATTTCTATAACTTTGACCAAAAAGGTTATCTAACCACTGAGCTACCTTATATTTGATACATAATTTAAGGATTGGTAATATTACTACAATATAAAATTTTAAATAATCTAGAACTGAGTTCAAATCTTCATACTAAGGTGGGAAAAACTTATTTCGGAGGAAATGTCAGATAAGTTGTGTACGTGTATGTCCTTAACATCATCTTTTAACAGTGACCCTATTTCCTTACACAACCTTAAGTTATAAGTTTGAGTGTGGTGTTCACATGTATTGGGTGATTGACCTAAAATAAAATATTGTTTGTTTCCCAAATCCCGACCGACCCGAAAAAATCGCTGCGACCGAAAGAATTTTATTGCCAATTTTGTGTGAAATTTTTCCCAAGTGGTGCTCCAATGAAAGGGAGGAGTCCACTTTTGTAATCAGCATAGGTGAAAACGTTTTGAGTTTTATTAAATATATTTGCCATAAGGGTAATAAACACTTGATACGCCCTAGACCTTGGTGTCATTATGCTGGTGTTATTTACCCCCCCCCCCCCAATAAAATAATTTACCTTGTACCTACCCACACCCAACCTGATAGGGCTATAGGGTCAGGTTTGGGGAAACAAACAACTATTTATTTTTGGTCATGGAAAACACATTTAATGAGATCAGCAACTGCAAATATTTGGGTTGTCAAGGACAGTGTTCTTGAAATTTACCAGTCCGAAGGATTTGATTCTGACTGTTTTAAATTTCCTTGGACCGATCAAGTTCACAGTATACTAGTTACTACATCTCATTATTTGGACTAATAAAAATCTGATACCACATATGATAATTAAAGCTGGATATTTTCATAACAAATAATTAAGTAAGAAAAGTTACTGTTTTCAAATAAATACCCGGCTAGTGTGAAAACCAGACAAATCGACCTCAGATGAAAGTCCGCATCGCCTGATGGCTCAAGCGTGGCCACGTTATCTGCGCATAGCCCGACAATAAGCCCGCAAACGCAAGAATACTACAACTGTATGAGAGAAAGAGCAGTTCAAAGGGTCATATTCTGAGATCTAGCCAAGCACTCCGCAATCCACCGTAGACCCAAGGGAACCCAAAACACCCCGGCTCAGTTTTTTTCCTTGCATCGCATAGCTGGAAGAGAGATAACGATTTCTCTATATATTCTGTTTATATTTAGAGTAAACAAACAATAGCTACTCCCGTGTGCGTGCCCGTGCCCGTCGCGAGAGACGAGTCGTACTGATCGAGTGACTCTGTGTGCCTTTAGTTGTTGCGTGTTTCCTCAGGAAACTGCTGTCGCGTTCAAGCCACTCAACCAGCTCGCAGATGTTTATCAAGATCTATTCCTAATATCAATCAGTCACACAACATATTCTTTTACATATTATGCCTAAACCAAGTATAAGTAAACTCACATTTTGCCAGCCAATTCCCTCGTGCAATGGTCCGATGTGAGCTTAGTCACTGTTCACCATCCACTCACCTTCCCCTCACTCAATGTATTTAGGCCTCCCAAGGATGTAACCAATTTTAATAACATACGTACGACAAAATGATTCTATCTGTGCAAAGTGGTTTGCTTTTATGCGAAAACCCGACCTAATCGTCGACACTGATCAAGATATTGATAATAATAGGTGTCCTGCGCGGCCTTGCAGACTACAGCCACCGTGCGACCGAAAACCAACGGCCGGTATTATACCGTCGCCACCCCAGAGCTATAGTTTGCAACTTCTTGCGCACTTGTGACGAACTCAGCCGGGAGCGGAACACAACCATCCAGGCACTGTGCCCCCACCCCCCTAGTCAAATTCCGATGATTTTCTTAATTTAATATCAATTGTAGAGATACTGCTACAAAGCTCCATCACCATTCCAGGTCTCATCGTATTATGCTTACGTGTTCTAAATCCAAATCTATTGATAATTAAAAACACGAACATCATCAATGAACAATTATTCTCTCCTTTCGATACCGACAACATCAGTTTATTTTCTCATTCAATGAGAACTCTTTGTCTTCTACTTTGGTTCATACCATCTTAAAATTCCTGTGACGTTCTCCATATATATACTACATTATAGTAATAACAATACACAAAGATTTTCTCTCACAATGCTATTTGATCGTTATTGTTTTCACATTTTTATGCTACCGGTCCAAACAAACTTCGTCCCGCCTCATTCAAAACTCTCCTTCAATTATCTGCAAAGTATAATATCATCATACAAAAGCTTACAAATTACAATTCTTTAAATTAACCTATAAGGAATGAATGCCTAAATTTTTGACCCTTATGTATATACTGAATAATCTAACTTGCACAGTCCTTACGTCACAATAATAATCCGCTCTCGCGGAATTTATAAAGCCTCTGCACCATAAAACGTGCAACCAGGCAAGTTAGATATCCTTATACGGCTATAACTCGATATGCGGTCAAAAAACTTAGCTTTCTCTTAACGCAAGAACTCTATTGAAATAAAGACAACGACAAATCAGGAATAATCGGCGACTGTAATATTATACTATTTTGCTTTGATAATACCAGATGCACAACATTCCTACTCATCAATTCAAATGTAAAGTTGCTCTAGCTTACTAGTATCATTTTCTCACTGGGAGGTTGAATCTGTAAGCAGTTCTCTACCGGGTAATGTTATTCTTAAAAATGATAAAATGAAAACTCGTTTAAGATGCGTGGAACTCAAGCCTGTTACGGCCATCTTTTTTTTGCTGGACGTGACATAACGAGGGCCCCGTTCACCTATTCGGGTAAAAAATGGACGCCGGGAAAACCACAATTACTCGGGTAATACATACCACCGAATATTATCATTCCCACATACTTTGATTCTCCCCCCCCCCCACCCTCCTCCGCCCGCCCCCCCGCAGCCGCTCCCCCCAGTACTTATCTTCATATGTACTCTTAGCGAAGGAGCTTTTTTTAATTTTCCTTCTACACAAATCAAAACTTTGGGCTTGGACAGCAATTAACACGGGGGTCTCTCAACTTCAAGTCATCAACTACCCATCATTCTTCGGCTAAATTAAAATAAGAAAGGCAACCTTAGGACGCCTGCTGGGGTTGGCAAGGGCTGAGGCGTAGGGCAGGGGGACGTTACCAGTATTCAGCTACCACTTATTCCTCCATCCCCTATCAGTGTTATTGGTCTTCGTAAAATCAAATGGAAGACTTGAACTCTATCACCATTTGTAAGCGGTAGCATTACAACTCGACCCTGGTTAAACCCCGTGACCTTTGCCTGCCTGTGCAACGAATTGGGATATAATAAACTAGTAATGCCTATTTTACATGGGTATTGCTGTAAACACACTACTGACATACAGCTATTGATTTTTATTGTTTAAGACGTTTGTTATTTATATCTCACCTGTCTTGTCTGTCTGATTGAGTCAACATATGGCTCAGGATGTGGAGAGTCCCCGACTTACTTATTATTGTACTGTATATGAGTGACGTTAGATTAAGCATGTGTATTCACGTCTTGTCATGAAATGAGACAGCATTTTCATAATTTTTTATAA
>CAJDSM010086170.1:0-12814 GCA_903981925.1 Ostrea lurida
ATAGAGGTATTTTACTGTATGTTTATTACATATTTAATGCTAATTTCAGCTTTTATGGGATTTTCTTTATAGGTTATTATATGATATATGTCATGTTATTGGAAAATATCCATATTAAATTTAATTTTATTCAGGTTAGAATATCACAGAATGTGAAGATTATGAATTCAAATAACAAATTGAAAACTGACATAATCTATCGTACCATACAATTAAAGAATAAGTATTACTTTGCACTAGATTAGTACACCTCAGCTTCAACAATCTAATTAGAATTAAATCTCCCAGCTCATTGATTTTGTTTTTACGCGAAAAAACAAAATCAATGAGGTGGGAGATTTTTAATTAGATTGCAGCTTCAACATTCTACCTTCATCTGTGCAGCCCTAAGGTAAAATTTGTGGTGTTTTTACTAACTCCAGAAATTCTACATTTAAACTGGATGTAGACACCAGTCAGTAAGTATAACTGGATGGAAAATCAAAATGGGATTATACAGTCTTTGCAGTGATATTTTAAGGCCCATTTTGGGTCCGAATTTCAGCCCTTTCCCCTCCCAAAAATTGCCAATATTTTCCCAATTTAGCTTGCATTTTGCCATTTAAAATTAGGATAGGAAAATGCATTTGAAAAACATAAACATATTTGATGTAAATAATGTACATGAGACTTTACAAAAAGTTAGGGGAATGATGATTTAGATACAATAATTGAAAATTGAAGGCAAAATAATGTTTGATATGATTTTAAAACTTATTTATGATAAGTTTGGTTTTTCCCAATCTGACTGAAATATTGACAATTTTTCCCAATTCGAAAGCCACAGGACCCTTGTGAAAAGTGTAGAAAAATCACTGCTTTGGCACAATTGTCTTTACAGCTGTCTAAGATGAGATTTGCCACGGTCAGTCAGTTTCGTGGGAATGTAATGGTGGGAATCCGGGAGTATTATGATGCCGGTGGAGAATTGAAACCAGGAAAGAAAGGTACCATTTTAGATCTGTGTTAACAATGCTCACATTTTAGATCTGTGTTAACAATGCTCACATTTCCCCCCATTTGTTAATGGAATTATAAGGAACGAAAATGATTTTTACTCATTTTTCATATACTGAAGTTGGGAATTTAACTACATTGAGGTGTCTGATGTGTCTGGCAAGCTGCCCCAGCTTACTTTATGAAATGAATTTACATGTACTTTCATTCCTTCAGTAATTCAAATTTTGAGTACAAGCAGTGAGTAGTGGAACACACTGAATACATGTACATCAATTAAAACCATGTAAGGCTTTGATATTTAAGAAAAAAAATGGAATTATGAGATGCTAATGCATTGCCTATTGGCTAAGCTATCTTTAACTAGGAGTAACTCATTGTCCAACCCATCATCTTGTAATATACAGTCGAACCTCATTATCTCAAACTCGATGGGACCGAGAAAAAACTTCCAGATATCTGTGGATTTGAGATGTCTAGGGTAAAAATACTTGGAAAATAGGTGGCTGAATCACTTCGATGTAGCCATGGTATTCGAGATAGATATCAGTGTTGAAGTTCAACTGTTATTGGGTGATCAATTAATTACCATACTTTAATCATAATAAATAGTGGTAATGATATAATTGCAAGTCCCTTTTAAATGTTTGACAATGACCATGCTGTGGTCTTTTTATACACCTGTCATTTGATCGGACACATTACAGATTATGCTATGGCACTGCGTTCATTCCCGATCTGTCTGAGGTCATCCATATTTTCCAGACTTTTTTTTCTGCAACAGATGTAAATGTTAAAATTTGGTTACAATTTCTCCCTCAAGCATTAGAGTGAGTTTGCATTTCGGCTGTTGTGGTGGACCATGACTACTGTAGGGCTAAAAATGCATTTCATGTACTATATTTTGTAATGCAGTGTTATATATTCTATATTTCAGGCATTTCTCTGTCAAAAGATCAGTGGAACAAACTAAAGGATCATATAGATGAAATCGATGATGCTGTAAACGACCTCTCCTAGAATCTGCTAGGTGTGGCTTTCTTTTCAAGTCGTCTGTAATGCCAGTCTGGCATGATCTGCAGAAAAACATTTCAGTCTAAAGACTAACATATTAATTTTAGATTTTCTTTTACTATGAGGGTCAAGCTCTTGAAATCAAAGAACCCTGTTCAGAACTGTGACTGGATGAAAATCATTAGAACAATGACTTGGCATCAGTTTGCTGACTGTCAGTAAAAAGCTTGGCAAATATTGTGAAGAACAGTGATACGCTGGCGAAAAAATGGTGTACTCTGATATTTAGACACACTTGAGGTCACGTGTGGAGTGTAAGCCACTTTCTTTTTTTTTTTTTTTTTAATCTTGTACATATGAAGAGTTCATGTCTTCTTTTTTTCACATGTAATTTGGTGTGATTATCATTAGAATAGTGTCTATTAAAATCTGTCTATTCAAAATATTTCGAATGCTTGCCTAAGATGTGAATTTGTTAAAATATATCACTGAAATTGAAAACTCGCTTAATTTATTATTTGTCATGCTGATGTATTTTATGCGTGCGTTTTTCTTTTGATTTGTGCTGCAGAATGTTTTATAGCTCAACCAGTATGGCTCCTGCTAATGCAAGAAAAAGTTTAAAAACAGACTGAAGTCCCATACCGGTAAATACTGTAAAAATTTGTTGAATCAAAATTGCAGTGCAATATTATGAACTACATTTTGTGATTAGTAATCTTACAAAATTTGAACAACTCCATATACATGTAGCTGTCTCTGAAGAATTGTATTCACAGTGTTCCTATAGTGCAGCAACCAAGTCCCATAACTCCTGTAGTTCAATCGTAAGGGCGGTGTAATGTGATCGACCAAGTATGGTGACTAAATCCTACAAAACTGGTTTTCAATGAGTTGCAATCACAGTGTTCCTATATTGTTGTATGTACAAATTCAACAAAGATCCATAACTCCTGTGAAATTTGTCGATTGATTATTT
Source organism: Ostrea lurida (assembly GCA_903981925.1). NCBI lineage: Eukaryota > Metazoa > Mollusca > Bivalvia > Ostreida > Ostreidae > Ostrea > Ostrea lurida. The sequence goes on from CAJDSM010086170.1 coordinate 2,990, forward strand.
GATTGTTTTACGTCCCTTCAAGGGTTTTTCACTCGTATTGTGATGTCACCATTTGTAGGTGAAGTACCACAAACAAATTTAGACCTATGCTTAGCGCTCAGGGCCGTAGCAGTGGTTTTTTAGCTCACCTGAGCCGAAGGCTCAAGTGAGCTATTCTGATCGCCTTTTGTCCGTCGTCTGTCTGTCTGTAACTTTTCCACATTTTCGACTTCTCAAGAACCTCTGGGCCAAATTCAACCAAACTTGGTACATGATTATATAGGAAAAATCTTTAAAAATCATCTTCTCAAGAACACTGGGCCAGGAAAGCTGAAATTTTTATAGAAGCTTCCTGATATAGAGGAGATTCAAGTTTGTTCAAATCATGACCCCCGGAGGTACGATGGGCCCCAATAGGGGATCAAAGTTTTACATATGATTATATAGGAAAAATCTTCTTCTCAAGAACCACTGGGCCAGGAAAGCTGAAATTTATATAGAAGCTTCCTGATATAGAGGAGATTCAAGTTTGTTCAAATCATGACCCCCGGGGGTACGATGGGGCCACAATAGGGGATCAAAGTTTTGCATATGATTATATAGGAAAATCTTCTCAAGAACCACTGGGCCAGGAAAGCTGAAATTTATATGGAAGCTTTCTGATATAGTGGAGATTCAAGTTTGTTCAAATCATGACCCCCGGGGGTACGATGGGGCCACAATGGGGGATCAAAGTTTTTCATATGATTATATAGGGAAAATCTTTAAAAATCTTCTTCTCAAGAACCAATGGACCAGGAAAGCTGAAATTTATATGAAGCTTCCCGAGATATTGGAGATTCAAGTTTGTTCAAATCATGACCCCAAGGGGTATAGTGGGGCCACAATAGGGGATCAAAGTTTTTCATTTGAATATAATATTAAAAATTTTCTTCTCAAGACCAAAATAGAACATTTACCTTAAAGCTTCCTGATACAGAGTAGAATCAAATTTGATCAGATCTACCTCCCAGGGGTAGGGCAAGGCCACAACAGGGGATCAAAGTTTTGCATAAAATGTTCTTCTCCAGAACCACTGGGTCAGTTTTAAGGAACCTTGAAAATTCTTTTAATAATCACCACTGCTGAGCCAGGGCCAAGGTCACTCAGGTGAGTGATGTGGCCCATGGGCCTCTTGTTTTAGCATGCCAACACCTACCGTGCATGTGACCTCCGATTTTGAAGGTCATATCTGAAAGACCTGTGATCTTTGCTTCTAAATGCCGAGCATTTGTCAAAGGAGCAGTTACTGCTTATTTTCACGTCTTGGGTTTGATGCAGCCAAGGCACGAGTGGGGTTGAACTCACAACCTCTCGGGAAGCTCTAACCACTGAGCTATCGCTTTCATACTTAATTGACAAACTCTGCACTTGCATTTCTTGAGAAGGTTTCTAAAGATAGATCCCAATATAAATCTATATCAAGCTTTGGTCCCCTATTGTGGACTTACCTATGGGGAGGCATGATATGAACAATCTTGAATCTGCTCCATATCGGGAAGCTTTCACTCTTCTGGTTCAATGGTTCTTGAGAGATTTTCCCTTTATCAGTGCAGGAAAATTTATTCCCTATTGGTATCCTATCCTCGAGATTCAATTTGAACAAACATTAAAATCTCCACGGTTATATCAGAAATCTTTTAAGATAAATTCATTTTTTCTAAGCCCAAAGATTTCTCTTTAGTTCACATGTAAAACTTTGCATCCCCTTTGCTGGGCCCCATTCTAATTATCCCCCCCCACCCCCCCCCCCCTGGGTCATGGTTTTAACCAAACTCAATTTTCCACTATACTCAGAAAGCTTTCATATAAATTTCAGCATTTCTTGGTCCCGATGTTCTTTTTTGAGAAGAAGATTTTTATAATGCACCACCACCAATTTTTTATGATTATTTCGCCTTTGAATGGGACCCGATCCTTCATTTGAACAAACTTGAATCCCCTTCTTCCAAGGATGATTCATATCAAGTTTGGTTGAAGTTGGCAACAGTGGTTTTCGAAAATGTGAAAAGTTATCGGACAGACAACAGGTGATCAGAAAAACTCACTTGAACCTTTGGTTCAGGCAAGCTAAAAAAAAAAAAGCTTCCCTAAAAAGTGGAAATTCAAAATTCTTGAAATTGTTGACTAGGGTATTTCTTTGAAACAATCTCAAAGACCATCAGGGCTATCATAGTGACAAGAATTAGAAGAGATTCCAGATTACTCATATGGCCCTGGAGATTCTGACATGCAATTTTTTAGCTTGCCTGAGCCAAAAGCTTGAGTTATCTTTTCAGACTACACTTATGTCTGTCTGACTGTAAACTTCTAATATTTTTAATTTCTCCATAACTAAAGGGCCAATAAAATTTGCCATAAAGCATCCATGGGTGAAGAGGATATGAAGAAATGAATATTAGCTCGATTTCTCCATGAGTCATGACCAGACAAAGATAACTCTTTATCTCTCTCTCTACCAATTGATTCAATATTGCACTAGTAAGGTTCATCTAATGAGTGAATTAAATGATTGAACTCAAAAAGTTGTTTATTTAAACATTACAAAAGTAGGTTTGTTGTCTCCCTTTGTAGATAACAAAACTGTTGAAAGCAGAAGTATCAACAATACTTGTTACATTCAACAACTAAATGGATAAAATGTTCAAATGCATAATGCTTGTAACAGTTTGTGAACACAAATCACTTCTTGAATGCTTTGAGAGTTTGAGAATACGCATTCATAGGCCTGGCACCTAGTAAACCCCTCCCTCTTCCTTTAGGTGGGGAGTTCCTCTGTTTGTTGTGATCTTCAAATCCCCACCCTGAACAGGACGGAGGATAGTGAATGTTTCCCCCATAATTGTCACCTCCATAGTAAACCTCATCACCATAATCAACTCCATAGAAAGCCTCATCACCATAGTCGCCTCCATAGTAACGCTCATCACCGTAGTAACAATAATCACCATAGTAACTAGAACTACAATAAACATCATAGGAGAAATCGTCTCCGTAATAAGTGATGTTTTCTTGCTGTCTTAGGGCACTGTAATCCCCCTGGTTCTGACTATGGCCTCTCCCCTTTCTTTGGTTTACAGCGACGTAATCGCCTACATTTCTACCACGGCCTTTTCCTCGGCGTCCTGGAGGAATCTGCAATGCCTGGTTGAGACGTTTAGAAATCTGAACTTCCTCTGGTGTAAGTGTGACCCCTGCCTTCTCCTGCTGGGAGATATATATACGACTGATATCGTCCACCAGTTTATCGATGTTAAATGTCCTCCGTTTCCTTTGAGCTTTTGGCCGCTCATCCTCCTTTTTCTTCTGACTAGCAATTTTGTCCAGGTGTTTTTGGTAGCTGAATTCTGGTGGTTTCCTCTTCAGTAAATGGGATGGCACGATGATGTCGGGAAAGATTTCTGGGAGCATGTACGGCTTAGTCCACAAGACATCCTCATTTTTTCCACAAGTGTAAGCCGAGTTCTTTTTGTAGAACAAAATTCCATCCACCTGCATTAACGATAAACAAATGTATATTTACTCTGACCTCTCACATTTTCCATTAGATATTTAAAAGGAGGTACAGTAAAATACCTCCATCTCAAAGTCCGAGGACTTAAAAAAAACTTCGAGATATCCGGGGGTTCGAGATATCCAAATTCGATTTCAACATTTTTTTTTCGGACGGAGGATATCGGCGTGTTAGGTCGTAATTGGCGGCGGACTTAAAAAGTGCACTGAGTACCCAAGCTGTTAAACTAATTATCGCAACCCGCGTCTACCTGGAAAAAGCAAGGGTAGACTACTGGTCGACAATTATCATTAGTTTCTAGAGCCGCGGGTGTGAATGCGTAATTTGAGTAGGCCAGGTATGGTAAGCAGACCGGAAATTGACTGCACTTTTGAAGAAAAACCAGGTGAAATAGGGCATGGGCCTTGAAAATACTTCGACATAAGCGGGGTATTCGAGATAACCGTGTTCGAATATCAGGAGTTTTTTAAATCATTTATATAGGGAAAACGGCCGGGACAGTCCGTCGACTTCGACATAAGCGGGGTATTCGAGATAAACCCATGTTCGAGATACAGGTATTTTACTGTATATGATATCGTCATAAAAGGGCGACTTTGACTCGTAACCGATTTACAACTGAATAGAGAGTTTCAACTGGGCCTAAAATTCCATTCACCTGCATTAATGATAAACAAATGTATATTTATTCTGACCTGTATACGATATCATCTTAAGGGGCGACTTTGACTCATAACCGATTTACAAATGAATGGAGAGTTTCAACTAGGCCTGTTTATCACCAGCTACTCCACGATATGATACATATCACCATACAATAGTGTAATACAACATGTATCATGATACGGTTTCCAAACATACAGATAATCTGATATCTTATTATGATGCTTAGTTACTTACCCTAATAAAATCTCGAATATCTTTACAAAGGTTTATTACCACTAGTAGTAGAAACATGAAATGTTTTCAAAGACATGCAGACATGTTTGTTGTATTGCCATTATAGGGCAAAATCTGCTTGCATTCGTATCATGATACACACCTGACGATACGATACACGTATCACAAGCCAATCCGATTAATATGATCACTGTATTGTTCCACCTCTAATTTCAACTCTTAAGTGACGTAATGTGACCTTTGAACTCTGCCATCTACAAGGTTAGTATGGGAGCAATATGTCCATTTGTAATGGTACTGCGCATGTGTCAATTCTAAAACGATGGATGTGATTGCTTGGCGTATTTATCTACTAACTCGGGTAAGAGCCGATGTCGCCCCTTAAGTCCCTGTGGGGATCTGGGCAAGAATAGATATTCGGTACTCTTTGCTTGTCATAAGAGGTGACTAAATGGGACAGTCCTTTGGATGAGACCACAAAAACCCATGGCCCTGAGTCGCAGCAGGTGTGGCACGATAAAGATCCCTCCCTGCTCATTAGCCGAAAGCACCGAGCATAGGCCTAAATTTTGCAGCCCTTCATCGGCCATAATAACGTCTCAATATAAGTGAACAATTCTTGAACATATATTAATATCAGCGATATTTGTCCGTTCCTTAATTGCCAGAGTATCTCGGTACCGTAGGTTAGCATGAATTGTAGGTTTAAATCCAGCGGGGGTTTCAAAATTTTTTTTCTTCATATTACTTGCTACTAAATCTGCATATTTTCACTACATAAAGTACATTTGAAAGATTTCCATTTCAAAATATTGAATATTTTCCACTTTTCATCCACATCAAATTTCTCTAAAATAGCATTCCTCCTTAATAACTTTTACAAACTCATTATGAATTTGTATACAATTAGTACTCACATCATAATCAACTTTCACAAGCTCTTCTGTTAATGCTTGAGCTGTGCATGGCAAGCGCTTCAGCAGATGTAAAGGATGCTGTAAAAAAGGGCAGAATTCATACAGTTTAGTAAGTGCAATATATCCCTTGCTAATGTTGTTCTTTAATCAAATGTACAGACTGTAATCGCTTGTATTTTCGGGATTCCATTTCTGCAATCGTGCCTTTTTAAGGTGTATCAGAAAGTTTTCTTGAACATTCCAATTTGTTCATTGCAATATATACTGAATATTATCCTGTACATATAAGTTTTTATAGAGATTCACTTGAATGATTACAAAACCTGTCTTTTCATGTCTAGGAGTTGAGTTTTTCTTTAGTTTATAGATTTCCCTACCTGATTATTGCGTGAAACTCGGCCAATGTTTCTAATCTGGGAAAGTTGTTCCTCCAACCAGTACATGCGGAAATCAGCCTAGAAAAATAAAGGTTATTGTGATATTATGAGTATTTATTATGATGTTTTGAGTATGAAGCAATAATGGGTCCTGGTTTTCTCATCTTCTAATACACCTACATTCTATTAAAAACTTTTTTTTTTTTTAACAATATTTCTTTACATTTGCATGTATATAACATGCAGTCTTTGTGAGAGAAAAAGTATGCAGTATTCAAGTTGGCTTGTGAACTCCTATCTCCAGTGGTGGATTGAGGAAATACAATTAAATCCCTACACTCTAATTTGAAACTATGTACGCAAACAATACCAGCACAAGATGACCCAGTGGACATAAAAGTTTCAAATTAGTGGTTCTTGTTCTTGTAGATCCACAAAATGCTATATTGTAGAACGCATCTTAAAATATGTAACTGCAGAAAATGACCCATTATCGGAATATCCAAAGATCCCAATAATATCACCTCAGTACCTCACTTCACACTGTGTCATATACCCAATAATCACCTCAGTACCTTCCACAGGTGTTCAGATCCCAAATGTCACCGTTTAATAATACCTCACAGTGTGGTCATATCCCATAATGTCACCTGTTGAGTCGGTTTCAATACTTCACACTGTCAGATCCTCAATGAATGATCACCATTTCAAATACCTTCCACTGTGTCCAGATCCCAATAATATCACCTCAATACCTTTCACAACGTCATGAATTCAGCGGCACAAATGTCAATTCCACCCATGGCACGTTCAAGTACGCCTCAACATCTGTCAGATCACCAATTTAATGTGCACCTTCAGTTACCGATGTATCACACTGTCAAGATCCAATAATTATCACCATCAGTACCTCAACAGACTTTCGATGTTCGATCCATATATCACCCGATTCAGTACTCATTCATTCGGCACTAACAGTGTCTAGATCCCAATAATTGTCACCAGGCGGCAATCAGTACTTATTCACAACTTCAGATCTCTAATATTTATGCACCTCTCTAGTAACCTCGGGCATTTCACCCTTCACCACTGTGCAGATCCATTATTGTTTCACCTCGGATGATCCTCAGTACTCACACTTGGTCAGCATCCCAATAATTGCACCTCAGTACCTTCACACTGTTCAGATCCCATAAATGTCACCTCGTCACCTCACACTGTGTCAGTATCCCAATTACTATCTACCCAGTACCTCCACTGTCAAGATCCCAGATAATGTCCCTCAATTACCTCCACTGTGTTCAGATCCCAAATGTCACCTCAATACCCCTGTCAGATCCCAATAATGTCACCCATCTCTCACACATGTCAAAGATCTCCAATAATGGTCACCGTCAATACATCACACTGTGATCAGATCCCAATAATGTCACCTCAGTACCTCACACTGTCAGATCCCAATGTCACCTCAAAATACATCACACTGTCAGACCCAATAATGTCACCTCAATACCTCACACTGTCAGATCCCAATAATGTCACCCTCAAATACCTCACACTGGTCAGATCCCAATAATGTCACCTCAAAATCCTTACAAACTGTCAGATCCCAAATGTCCCTCAATACATCACCAACCTGCCAGATCCAATAATGTCACCCTCAATACCTCACAACCTGTCGACCCAATATATCACCCTTCAATACACCACAAACTGTCAGACCCAATTTATGTCACCTCGTTCAATACCTCGAACACTGTGTCAGATTCCCAATATGTCACCTCAATACTCACACTGTGTCAGATCCCAATGTCACCTCAAGTACCTCACACTGTGTCAGATCCCAATAATGTCACCTCAGTACCTTTTCAGTGTCACCTGTCGGAATGCCCAATAATATCACCAGTCATACCTTCACTACTGTGTCAGATCCCAATCAGATGTCACCTTCAGTAACCTCACACTGTGTCAGATCCCAATGTTTCACCGACTTCAATAACCTCGGCACCACACGTGTCATGATCCCATAATTCACCTACAGTACACTTCACACTGTGTCAGATCCAATAATGTCATCTCAAGTACCTCACCACTGTTCAGTAATCCCAATAATGTCACCTCGCATATTGCTCAGCCTCTTCACACTGTTCAGATCTGCCCACATATGGTAGCGACGACCCTGGATCACTCAGTACCTGTCACCTTTCACACTGTGTCATAGATTTCGCCAAATAAAGTGATCACTCAGTACCTTTAGCTTGGGTATCCTAGTGGCAGGGTCGTGCTTACGTTTTCGCCATTGGCGCGATTCATGGTCAAGATTTCATTGGCGAGCCCAAGTTTTTTTTGAACAGTAAAGTTTAATCACTAGCTATTGCGATTTTAAGAAATTGTTATCCGGACAATCGCCATTTCGATATTTTGTATGTGGGGATTTCAAGTTTAAAAAAAGCTTTTAAATTTTGATTGGTGGCAATGTAATGTGTAACACAAATGGCGGCGCTTCGACGTTTTTCGATACGAGGAGAAAATTTCCGTTTTTCGGCCGATATTTGTATTACGATGAAGTGAATTCAACGGATTTTGAGCTTGGGAAGGTATATTACTCATGTAACGTGGAAATGATACACTCTTCCGCCTACGATCAATCTGACAAGCGAATAACACCGGAAAAATCTCGAGAAGATGATGCACAACAATAATTCCTGACAGCGTAAGATCAGTTAAAAAATGCCCTCACACAGTGCGACTTCCAACAATATTATGGTCACTTTTTGGTTCCATTTTAGTAATGATACTCTGCAGGCATTTGCTCACTTTTAGAAAATAACGATAAACCAGTCGAAATACGCCCATTTATAATATATCTTCTGCTTTCGAAAGTATACCATTATCACTACTTGTCAAAGGCAAATTTCCATGCTTAACAAAACTAATCTCATAGGACTGATTTCCACCGAGATTCTTCTTAATTAACCTCAAGTAAGGGTCCAAATGAGTTGCCAAAACTAAATAATTTCATAGTCAACATAACTGTGTAGTCAAGTCCCATAAGTACGATCATTCTCCCTCTCTTTTTGTGTCATACCATATTAATTAAAAAAATCACGTGAAAGAGTAGGTCGGAAAAGTTATTCCGCCCAAATCCATGGATGTCAACCACAAAATCATGTAAATCTTAACTCTTCATCATTTATGTATTAAGCACTTTCAGTTAAAGTCATTTCTAAGTGAAAAAGGCACGCGTATCGAGTATAGCCTTACGCTACGCCAACATCATTTGCCTCCTACAAACGATCGGCTATGTCCGATCAGATCACAACCATTATATGTCACTTTCAGTACTCTCTCAACCATGTGCAGCCTGGTGATCACACTGTTGTCAGATTGGACTGCCAGATTCTTCCACATATATTTTATTATTCGAACTTCTGACCTAAATTTCACAGGTAGGAAACCTCAAAATTCACTACGCAGGTGTCAGATTCCCAACCTAATATCACTCGGGACATGCAGTTAACCTTTTTGGGTTATTTACCTAGCCAGTGTTTTTCTCGCATAATGGCCGGGGCATATAAGTGTTACCCTGTATCCGTCATTCGTCCATTCTGTCATTCCCGTCACATCATCTTTAGGGTTTCCCGTTACACTGTTAGTTCTCCATGCAACGGGTTGACACCATCCATCCTCCCATCATCATAAAAATATTTCTGGTACATACAGGATATATCCCGGGATATGCAGGTCAAGTGAAGATGGTCATGGTCCAATGATTTTTCTAGGATGCGAGTTAGCCCATCTGCAACCTTAGAAATCAGAATTTTTTTCGGTTTCCCACCACTGTGTTCAGTCTATGATACCCTCAATAATCTGCTAAACGGTTGAACACATGTCAACTCACCATCTTGGTATATTGGATTATATCACTACGGGAATATGCTAGGTCAGTCGAAAAGAATGGCTCATGGTCTATGATGTTTTGACAGAGTTAGCCGCTCTTTTGAAACTTAAGAAAACATAATCAGAAATTTTTCCGTTTCCGTTCATTACTCTGCACGGTCTGACACTCAGATACCCATTCCATTCAAAATTTGGTATA
>CAJDSM010086202.1:0-10245 GCA_903981925.1 Ostrea lurida
CAGTAACAGAAAAAATAACAGGAATTCTGGAAGAAGAGATCAAAGAAACAGAGGTCCCAGTGACTGAAATCCCAACAGAGGAGACTCTACAGACTGTTGCTAAAGAAGAAGGGGTCAAAGCTATAGAGACAGAAGTCACGGTTACAGATGTACATGAGACAGAGGTGACTGAAAAGGAGGCCCAAAGAACAGAAACTCCAGAGGTGATAGATATAGAGGTCCAATCACAGGAATCCACAGTTACAGAAGCTGCAGAGGGCCCTGTGACAGGGGTTTCAGAGGAAGAGGTTTCAATGACCATGACTGCAGAGATAGATGACTCAGTACCAGAAGCTCAAGAAACAACTCTTGGAAAAATAACCTTTGATACAGATATTGAAGAAACCACAGCCACTGGAACAGAAATTTCATTAACAGGAACGCCAGAGACGGATGTGACTATCTCTGAGGAAAAGGCTCTGGTGATGGTTACCCCAGAAGCAGAAGTGACAGTAACCGAGGAGGAGGCCTTGGTAATCACTACCCCAGAGGCGGAGGTGACAGTCACTGAAACCACCAAAAAGAAGGCTCCTGAAATAGATATCACAGTGACTGAGGTATCAGAAAAAGAGGCCCCTGTTGAAGAGGCCATAACAGCAGAGGTGCCAGCTTCAGCAACAGAATTTCAAGATTCAGTTGTCACAGAAGCAGATGTTCCAGATTCAAAAGTCACAGAAACAGAGATGATAGAAGCAGAAACAACAGAGAAAGACATCCCAGTGACGGAGATCATAGTGACAGAGGACACAGAAGTAGACGTTACAGTGCCTCAGGCTCCAGAAACTGTCACACCAGAAACACAGGACCTGGTGTCAGAGAAAACAATAACAGAATCCCCAGAGAAAGAATCTGAAGAAACTGTTGAGATAGAGATTCAATCAAAAGAAGCGCCTGTCACTGAGGTCCCTGAAGTGATTGAAACAAAGGTCCCAGGAGATGAGTCATTTGTGATAGACACTCCTGTGATCCCAGTTTCAGAAAGCTCAGAAACGGAAGTCACAGTGACTGAAGTCCCAGAAGAGGAGACTTCAGAAGAAGAGGTGTTAGTGACAGTCTAGAGGCCGCCAATGACAAAGGTCTCGAATCATGAAGACACTGTCAGTTGAAATTGCAGAAACAGAGGCACAAGAGAAGGAAACCTTTGAAACAAAACCAACAGAGGACCTCGAAACAGAAAAAGAAACAGAATCTCCAGAAAAAGATGTGATTTTGATGGGAACTCCAGAAGGCCAAGATGTAGAGCAAGATTTCTCTATGATAGAAATCCCTGAATCTGAGATATTTGTAAAAGAGACCACCACAGCAGAAACCTTTGCAACAGAAGTCTCAGAACTGGAAACTCCAACACCTGAAACCCTTGCAACCTTCAGAAAACCTCTTACTGACCTGCTTGCTAAAGAAAATGACACTGTAACCTTAACCTGTGAATTACTCCAACCCGACGCTCCATGCAAATGGCTTAAAAATGACTCTGAAATCAAACCCACTGACCACTCACAAATTTCCCATGATGGCTTTACACAACAGCTTGTACTAACTGGTGTTACTGTGGATGACACCGCTAAATATTGTTGTGTATGTGGTGATGTGTCTACTGAAGCCATGCTGAAAGTAGAGGGTATGTGGCAACTAAAACTTACTTTAAAATCATATAATCAAGAAATGTATTTTTAACATGTGTATCATTTTCATACAAATAAATTTTCAAAGACAATTTTTATCAATAATGAATTTATTAATTAGCCCTTTGAATTTAAACTATTTGATTCATCCTAAGAGATTTTTACCCAATGATTTTAGAAGTTCCATCCACCTTTACCAAACCCCTCACAGACCTCACTGCCAAAGAGAAAGACACTGTCACCTTGACCTGTGAACTCTCTAAACCAAATATCCCATGTAAATGGCTCAAAGATGGCACTGAAATCAAACCTAGTGACCATGCACAGATCTCCTATGATGGTTACACTCAACAGCTCATACTAACTGATGTCAGTGTCGATGACGCTGCCAAATATTCATGTCTGTGTGGTGATGTTTCAACTGAAGCTACACTACAAGTTCAGGGTATTTAACCAAACAATTTACACTATTTTCCTCTGATTCACATTTTGTATTTACAAATAACTTATCCCATCTTCTGATAACAATATTTTTCACTAACCTTTTCTAGAAGCACCTGCCACCTTCACCAAACCTCTCACTGACCTCACTGCCAAAGAGAAGGACACTGTCACCTTGACCTGTGAACTCTCCAAACCAAATATTCCATGCAAATGGCTCAAAGATGGCACTGAAATCAAACTAGTGACCTGCACTTAGATCTCCTATGCAGGTTAACTCAACAGCTCATACTAACTGATGTCCAGTGTCGATGACACTGCCAAATTATCATGTCTGTGTGGTGATGTTTCAACTGAAGCTCAAGTTGAGGGTATGTGCTAGTTGTTTTAGCTATAGTTTGGTTCTTATCATTCTGTAGAGTTGTCATGATGTATTTGTCTGGTACCATTGTAATCAGACATTGACTGTTAAAAATATAAATAGTGGAAACCTATAGTTCTTGACTGTGTTTGAATTTGTGTTGTAGAGTCTCTGAAATTCATCCGAGAACTGACAGAGACGCACGTAATCGAGGAGCACACAGTGACCTTGGAATGTGAGGTCAACCTGCCCAGCCTGACAGCAACATGGCTGAAGGACAAACAACCTGTGGTCCTCAGGAAGTCCAACTCAATCCGTGTCAAGGACGGCGTGCACAGCCTTGTGATTGGTTCAGCCGAGATTGATGATGAGGCCAAGTACACCGTACAGATAGCAGACATCTCCTGTTCAGCAGCTCTCTTTGTGGAAGGTAAGCTGTGATTAGATGATATCTTTGATGCAGGGATCTGAGTTCTTATTAAAAAGACAATCTTTCTGTTTATTTGTGATACACTTGAACATGGATTGTTATGGCAGTCTTTCACCAAAAAATTATAAAAAATTGCCTTGCTTATTTAGTGTAATTAGTTCATATGTTAAATTTATATTCTGAATTTGTATTCATAAACAGAGGCTCCAATAGAATTCATCAAACCGCTCAAGGACATTCAGGTCATGGAGAAGACCAAGGTCACACTGGAGTGTGAGGTAAACAAACCAAATCTGATAGCAACCTGGTACCTGGAAGGAGAGGAGATCAAATCAGACGACAGAGTGGAACTGGTGGTGTATGACACCGTCCACCAGCTCATTATCCAGACCACCAAACTCACCGACGAGGGAAAATACACCATTGATGTGGAGGGCCAGAAATCCTCTTCTACACTGCTTGTAGACGGTAAGTAATCATTTGGTGGATTTGTTGCTTTTTTTTTATTGTGTTTCGCTGACATTTGATTGTATCTCCGCAAAACATACTAACTTACTCCTCAACTGTCAAACTTTGTCAAAAATAATGGTGTTGAATTCTCCTGTAACTTGTCAGAAATAATTTTGTTCTGTTATTTTGGGAATAATGACTGCCACGCATGTAAGGTATAATCGAAATGTTGTTCAACCTTTATCATAAATAACCACCACTGTGTTCTCCACCTTCTGTGAAGCAAAATTGGCCGCCACTTAACTATCAGCTAAAGCTGGTGAGTGAACCTTTTATATATAACATGAAAATCATTAAAATGTTACTATCATGTCTCCATTTTACCTTGCTCTCAGAATCCCCAGTCGAATTGGTTGCACGCTTGCATGACATTTGTGTCCCGGCTAAAGGCACAGCTGTGTTTGAATGCGAAGTATCACTACCTGGTGTCAAACCGCAGTGGTACAAAGATGAAGAGCCAATCACAATCAGCGATGGTTATGACATCAGATCAGACGGGACCCACCACTATTTGTACCTAGAGAAAGTGGGACCTGATGACATCGGGGACTATTCGGTCCAGTTTGATGATGTGGAGTGCACTGCCACTCTTCAGATTGAAGGTAGCTGCAGGAGTATATACTAGTCATCACCGTTAGGACGTACAGCGATATATTTGTCTTTTGTTTCATTTTAACATGTTTTGATTTATTTAACCATTGCATGACCTTAGCATGTTTTTTTCTCTATTTACATGTAACTGTATTAAAGTATTCCATCATTAGGAGTACAGTTTTGAACTTTAAACTGGTATTTTAGATTTTGTTGATTTTTTTTTTTATATATTTTGTACTTTTTAGTTCTGTAGGAATTTCTAGATATTTCACTAAATTTAGGTTTTGGAATAAATGGAAATTATTTGTTCATAGAACCACCTCTGAAAATCACCAAACCACTGGAAAAGAGAGAAGTTCCTGAGAAGGAAGCATTGACCTTGACCTGTGAGGTCTCTAAACCAGGAGTCATGGGCAAATGGTTCAAGGACAACAAAGAAGTCTTACCTTCTGAAAACATCAAAATCATCGATGATGAAAATGTTCATAAACTGGAAATTCTGAATGCCACATTGGCCGACAGTGGAAGCTACAAATGTAAACTGGAGGACAAAGAAACCACCTGCAAGGTCGCCGTGAAAGGTCAGGGTCACATACAACATTTTATCGTCTGTTTTATTGATGAATTTAAAAACTGAACTTTAAATTATGAAGAGAGTGTAAATTGTTGGCTTTGTAAAATTTGCAGAGAAACCTTTGGATTTCATCAAACCTTTGAAAGACACAGAAGTCGCAGAAGGTCAAGATATTGAACTTGAATGCATAGTGTCCAAGAAAGACCTAAAAGCCACATGGCTGAAGAATAATAAACCACTGCCTGTGGACAACAGAGTTATGGTCACTGCTGATAAGGACACACACAAACTGACCATCAGATCTGCAATTGTTGAGGACAAAGCAGAGTACTGTGTGAAGATTGCTGACAAAACATCAACTGCTAAAGTTTTTGTAGAAGGTAGGCAATGAGAAAATTTTAAAATCACCATACTGGTATAAGGTATTGGGTCCTTCAGTTTATCTTACAAATATTTATGGTCTTGTATGATGTGTGACTTTGTTCATTTATTTATGGCCTTTGCATTTCAGAAGAAGTAGTGGAATATGTTCGAAAACTTGCCGATGTGGAGGTTAAAGAGATTCCCTCAACTGTAACCTTTGAATGTGAGCTGTCCAAACCAGACATTGTGGCCAAATGGTTCAGAGACGGTAAACCACTGGGAGAAAGTGACAAATACCAGATGATTGTGGATAAAACCATTCATAAGCTGGTCATCGCTGATGTGGACGGAGAGGATGAAGGCGACTACAGCATTGTTGCTAGAGGGAAGAAATCAGAAGGAGAACTCATTGTAGAAGGTAGATAAGATACAGTATTATCATTCAAAATAAGACTTCTAAGATACAGTATTTATCATTTTCAAAATAAAAGACTCTTGTTCTGTCAGTTGAAATACTGGTCATAAGCAGGAAAATAATTGTGATGTTTCCTACTCCAATTAATTAATTGATGATGGTTATGTCAAGGGAAATAACTGTCATGTTGACCACCTTCATACTTGTCAGCAGGTGATAAATCTTTTATCATATTGCATCAGTTGAGCTCTAGTTAACATGGAGATAATTNTACTTGTCAGCAGGTGATAAATCTTTTATTATATTGCACCAGTTGAGCTCTAGTTAACATGGAGATAATTCTTTTGGATTGAGTTGAATTTGAGCAGGGTTACATCCCGTGCGAATGGTGATAAAATAATAATTATGAATTCCTTTAAAATAAGGATACATGTAACATATCCCAAATGAATTCTACTTACATTTCTCTCTATTTTTCAGTACCTCCACAACTCTTCTTGGACAAACAATTTGAAGAGGAGGTTGTTATGAAGGCTGGACAGTCCACGGCTTTCGAGATTCCATTCAAAGGTAACCCACAGCCAAAGGTGACCTGGACCTACAACGATGAACCTCTTCCACAAGAGAAGAGAATTGAGAGCGAGACCATCTACAACATGACTACACTGAGGCTCGGAAAGGTCAAGAGGCCAGACACAGGAAACTATACCCTGACTCTGGAGAATTCGGCTGGCAAAGTCTCTATCTCCATCAAACTGACAGTATTGGGTAAGTGTGCTCTATGAGGGGTGTTACATATCAGCATGTTGTTCCTCTTTAAGGAAAGTCAAAAGTAAATTCACTTTTTCAAAATGGCTCAGGGTAACAAAAAGAGATGGTGTCACGAGCTATTAAATTCATATGTTTTGAAAACAANTAAAGTCAAAAGTAAATTCACTTTTTCAAATTGGCTCAGGGTAACAAAAAAGAGATGGTGTCAAGAGCTATTAAATTCATATGTTTTGAAAACAAAATGTGGGTACCTGGGTAAATGCTGTGTTGAATTTCATGACTTTTGCAATATACTGATATGTTTGCAGACAAACCCAGTATTCCACAAGAGTTATCTGCCCCTGAGGTCAATGCCGAATCCATCACTCTGACCTGGCAGCCTCCAGCAGATAATGGAGGCAGTGAAATCCTCGAGTACATCATCGAAAAGAAAGAATTCAACCGCAGAACATGGCAACAAGTTGGCACCACCAAAGATCTGACATTCACCATTCCTAAACTCTTGGAGGGCAATAAGTACTTCTTCAAAGTTGCTGCCAGAAATGACATCGGCATTGGAGAAGCTGCAGAGCTGACGGAAGCTATTACAGCCAAGAATCCATTTGGTAGGGATCTGGACAGATTTTGTTGAATACTGATGATAATTCACAATCATGATAATAAGGCTATAAACACTCATTTCCTGTACTTGGTGTTGATATTTTGTTTCTATCTAACAGTTGTGCCCGATGCCCCTGAAGCTCCAGTTGTGTCTGACATCACAGCTACCTCAGCAGTAGTCACATGGCAACCACCAGCCAATGACGGTGGATCTCCTGTCATCGGATACCGTCTGGAGAGGATTTCTGGTTTCAGTGGACGATGGGTTTCTGTGAGCAAAGAACTCATTCCTGAGACGAACTTCAGTGTCACTGACCTTGTGGAAAATAACACCTATGAATTCAGAGTTATTGCTGAAAATAAAGCTGGCCAAAGCAAGCCCAGTCCACCTTCAGAAAACATCAAAGCAATCAACCCTTGGAGTAAGTTTTGGTTGTATTCAGTTCTTAAAGAATACAAAGAAATGCATTTTTCTAAATCTAGTTATACATTTCATATGAGTAGTATTGTTAATTTGTGTTTCATTGTTGTAGCTAAACCAAGTGCACCAGGAACTCCAGATATTATCAAAACGGACAAAACCTCAGCTGACCTCAAATGGACTCCACCGACCGAGGATGGAGGTGCTCCAATCACAAGCTATGTCGTCGAGTACCGCCCCAGTGGTGCTGTTCGCTGGATCCGAGCCAACAAGGCTCCTGTCCCGGACACCACATTCAGTGTGTTGGACCTTAAGGAGGGATCTGATTATGAATTCCGAGTGTCGGCTGAAAACAAAGCTGGTGTTGGGCCAGCTTCAGAACCCACCGAATCTGTCAAAGTGGAGAAACCAATAGGTAAAGAGCATAACAGGGTTTTATAGCAAAACAAGAAATCATAAATGTTACATTTTGTCAAAGATTATGAAATAAATTGAAGCAGTATTTGACTCAAAACGAATAGAATTGGGCAACAGGCAATACCTTTGTATACCCTCTCCATACAGAATTTTGAATTTAAAGTGGGATATTGTTATCACTTGTTTTAGAGGGCAGAGCACCAAAAGTCCTGGAGAACTTGATGGATGCCACCACTGTGTCCCCAGGGGAAGTCACCTTGAAGTGTGACCTTGAACTTGGAGAACCCTTAGCAGAAGTGAAATGGTTCAAAGGACCAAAGGAAATCAAGAAAAGTCCAAAATATGTCACAAAACTCGAGGACAAGGTTGCATCCATTGTCATACATGAAACAGAACCTCAGGATGCTGGTGTGTATCGTTGCCAGGCAACCAACCAGCTTGGACAAGTTCAGACTGAGGCAACTCTGGCAGTGCACAGTATGTACATTTTCTTATTTGGGAAAGGTGTTTTTGTAATTCACCTGTAAAATCTAATGAGACCATGCAAAACAATCATTATACTTGCAGTTAGGCTAAAGAGAACAACCATTAAATGGCAGGTTTTTATAATCTACTCATGCTTCCAAACTGTCCATATATTATTGCAGCACACCCCAAACTGGAATATGAAAATAAACTGAATGCTAAACAGCTAATCAAGGTCGGACAGTCTATCTCCCTACAAGTGAACATTAGTGGAATACCCAACCCCGCCATTAACTGGACTCTTAACAAGACCGTGATCGAGAAATCTCCCAAGATCAGCATCGAGACAACGGACGACTTCAGCATGTTGACCGTGAAGAACGCCACGCTGGACGACACAGGAGTCTACGCCATTACTGCTGAAAATGTGGTGGGCAAGGCCGAGGCCGAATTTGATGTCGCTGTCAGAGGTCAGTCTGTGCAACCTTATATCAACAGCAATACTAAATATTTTTTATTTGAGTGATTCTGTCCACTGTCGTTATACTCTACATGCATTTATGCATTTATCACAATTTAAAATTTGCATGTTCTGTATTCTTCAGATAAACCTGGAAAACCCAACAATCTCAAGGTTCTACAAGTCATGAAGGACTCTGTTGTGTTGTCATGGCAACAACCCACCAATACAGGTGGCTCAGACATTTCTGGTTACGTCATCGAGAAGCGTGATGCCAAACGTAATACATGGGCACCTGTGGCAAACGTAGACACCAACACCACAACCTATGCTGTACAAAAACTGGTAGAGGGCAACGAATACTTCTTCAGGGTGTCTGCCAAAAATGACATGGGCACTGGAGAGGCAGCTGAGATTGACAGAGGAACAATTGCAAAGAGTCCATTCGGTGAGTAAAATATTATAAACATGCAGTCTTTAAATTTAAAGTTTAGATCATTTAGCAACAGTAAAAAAAAATTTGAATCGTCTTCATGTGAAGTAATCTGCAAAGAGAAGTACCGGTATGTGTAACCTGGGGTAAGCTGGAATGAAATTAAAAGTAGAACAAAAGTAATATCTGCCAATGTTATTGTGCTATATTTAGATGTACCTGGGGCTCCAAGGAATCTTCAAGCCTCAGAGGTGACAAAGTCCAGCGTGACTCTGACCTGGGAGGTCCCAGAACAGGATGGTGGTTCCCCAGTCACTAGCTACATAGTGGAGCGCCGCCAGACCACCTCCACAAGGTGGACCAAGGCTCACAAACATCCCGTGACAGAGACTGTGTTCACCTCTACTGATCTCATAGAAATGGCGGAGTACAGCTTCAGAGTGACTGCTGAAAATGTTGCTGGCATTGGTAAACCATGTGAACCTGTTGGGCCAATTCTCACCAAGAGTCCGTTCGGTAATTAGAATTATTCTAGTTCAGTGGAACTTGGGTATCTTGAACACTAATATCTTGAATACCATGTAGTACTTTGGAAGTCCCAGCCACCTATTTTCTAAGTATTTTTACCCTTGATTAATCGAATCCATGGATATCTTGAAGTTTTATTTCTGTCCCATCAAGTTGGAGATTACGAGATGTGACTATATTTTATTCTCATGTAATGTTTTAAAGCAGATTTGAATTTGTTTTCTGCATTATTTTATAGATGTGCCAGATGCTCCAAGCAAACCTCAGGTTTCTGAAGTCACCAAAGACACTGCAACATTAACCTGGACACCACCTGAAAAAGATGGTGGAAATCCGGTCTTTAACTACGTCATCGAATACAAACCAACAAGAGCCTCCAAATGGATCTCAGCCAGTCACAACATCACTGTGGCTAAGACAGAATTTACTGTGAAGGACCTAACCGAGGGAATGGAATATGAATTCAGAATAAAGGCAGAAAACCAAGCCGGACTCAGTAAACCCTCACCTTCCACCAGCTCTATCATCAAAGAGCCTGTCAGTAAGTAACCAGACTGATCTCACTCTCCCAACATACATCTGTAAAAGTTGTTAATTTATAGGGGGTAATCTGTATGTACCTTCCTCCATTGTATTGTCCAGAACTGATCTGTTGCATGACTATACCGCTATCATATGATGTTCTGTGTTTGTAGGTGGAGAGGCGCCCTCTGTACTGGAGGGACTTCCAGACGTCAGTGTGCTCCTGGGAGAAGACGCCACACTCGAATGTCAGATAAGTGGCAAACCTGAACCATCAGT
>CAJDSM010086235.1:0-10129 GCA_903981925.1 Ostrea lurida
CCTTATGTGCCGTTCTAGCCGGTGATATATGTGCATACTTGTTAAATGAATTGGCGCAATATAGGAGTGTTGCTAAAACGCGGAAAAGAAAACGGAAGAGAATTTTAGAATTGCAATAATCATAACATCAAATATCGGACAAATAGGTTTAATTTAATGAAAATAAAAATTGCAGGAATATGGCATATTTATGAATTACGGTTCGTTTGTGACTTTGGAGGGGAAAATAACCCCCAAACTACAATCTAGACACTTATTTTGATATCATGAGAATATATGCTAAATAAACTGAATATCATGCAAGATTTTTAAAAAAAAACAAGATCTACATTTGATTTTGTACACTGAAATGATCAATGCAAATATACAGTTTAACACATTAACACGCTTCTTGGCAATACAAATAGGCGAAGTTAACATCGTGTAACGCATATTCAAAATGATGACAGGATATTGGCGCCTCGTGGGATGGTATTAAAATAATAGCAATTGAACAAACTTAATTTTTTTTTTAAACTATGATGTGCTCATTGTTCATGAACGTACAGCACACTGTATCGTTTCATTACTGGATACTTTCAACATGGTAGTTTATTATATTATTGTTTAATGACGATTATCGTGTCACGCATTTGAATTAGTGTATAACTTCAGGTTTATCAAGATTGCACGGTTAACATTTTTTTTTAATGTGATAAGTGTTCAAAGTGGTCATTATTTAGGTTAGCGTACCCTATGTACATCGACAGTGCACATAATTCTACTATGTTTTCTAGTGAACTCGGTTGGTGTGAGCGATAGCGGTATGTACGTCGTAAAACCGCTGGTACTCATTATCAACTTACAAGAATGATAAAGATTTTCTCGTTTATTTTACCTTTTTTGTTAATTTTATATTTTTTTATATATTATTTTGGTTATAAATATGACTTCAGTGATTGTTGGATGAGACAAGTCTTTAAAATGGTGTGGAATAGCATCAGGCATTTCGTCAATTTAAGAAACTACACTGCAAACAGGGATATTCTATGAATTTTTCATAAAAACAACTTACGAAAACGTAGCGCGCGGGTATTTTCTTATAAGGTGGCTGAAGCTTTTAATCGCTTGGTAATAGCGAAATACCACGTGGGTTTTTTCTTGAACGGTACTTGTTACTTTTAAAACAAAATAGCTTCGATAATAGTTAAAGTATGGGAATAACACATGCGTCGTAACTGTCATCGAACTCGCGGGTGTTCATGGTGATATTGCAGACACGACCTAAATAGGTATAAAAATGAGGGTCAATGGGGGTATTACCGTCAGGGGTGTACACGTCAAGGGGTCAGTACACAGTCAATGACGTCATAAAAAAAGTGTAAAATAGGTGAATAATGAAATAATACTATATTCAACTCTGCAAATATTTGTTTCATTTCGAACATTCATAGTATTCGTAATCTAGAACATCTGAAGTCATCATATCTTAGCAAAAGTAATAGTGCATTGAATGCTAATTCAGGAAACATACTGTGATATGTTCAAATAGCAAGAGTTATTCATTGAATCTAATTCAGAGACATCTTGGTTTCATGTTCATAGAACAGTTAATGGTATTACATGCTAATTCATGAGACATTGTGGTTATGTTCACATAGCATCAGTTTCTATGTATTAAATCTAATTTAAGGCATCTGTATCCTATCTTCACAATAATAACAGTCTATGTATTTTGAGTCTAATTTAGAAACTCTAGTAAGCTATGTTCACATAGTTCAAACAGTCGACCAGTCTTCTAATTATAGACTATCTTATGCGTCGCATCTAATTTTTGTCTCAGATTTAGTATAAAAGCTTTTTGTGGGTTCCTTATTTATATCATATTTAGGTAGAAGAGCATTGAAACTGATCAGCCAGTAGTAAGTAAGATAAATTCATACCACTTTTCTTAAGAGATAACTAATATTGTATCTCGATATGTGAATTTTATTGTGTAGTAAGATATAGTACAATTTTTCAAAAGCCTAGAGATTGTTCTTGTCGTGCGAAAAATTCAATGCTGATGGCCGGACACCTAAATCAAGTCAATCATTTTCCTCTCATCTGTTTATAAAAGTTATATAGGCTTCACCTTTAATATTGTCCCTGGTCCATACTTTGTCTCAAAACAGTTTTGTGAGGGCTTTGAATAAGTCCAGGCCCTTCGGTTCATTGATTGATACCTCCGTATCATATATAAAAGTTGTAAACGGTGCACTTCTTTATATTTGACACTGTCTTTTCTTGCTCAACTTATCTTCGTAAATATTTGTGATTCATTCGACTTTGCGTTGGACCATCCTGCAGCCAATTAACCGTCAGCGTCCTTCAAGAGTATACTTTGCAGTTTTGAATTTCAGAATTCTCTCAATCCTCTTTTTCATTGTCTAATTTTTCAAGGGTGTTCAGTCTATTAATTAAATGTGAAATGAGTACAGACGCTAGTTTAAATACTTATAGTTTCTTAATTCAATAACATATCAGAATTTATATTCTAATATGAAGGAATTGAAATATTAATTATCACATTAGTTAATGTTGGGTATTCATCAATTAGATTTGTCACGATACGACGTCCCTCCGTTTAGCTCAAATCCTCCTGGTCCGTAATTGTAAAACGACGGGGATGAATCTAGTGCGGAGGCCAGTTAGGGTTCATAGCCGTTTGGAATAGGCTATGGAATAATTTAAAGCATTTATTAAGAAGAGAATAATTTTCATAGAGTTGAGTAACGATACACAAATAAGGCGTATCATGATATATCGATATGATTTTTGCAGTTCACGATACGTAGTTTTTACAAGACGTGATTTATCACATGTATAAAAGTATACAGGTTGAACATTTATCTCAATTCAATATCTTTATTGGCACTAGAGTGATGTGTTTCAACTTGAAATACTTCACTAAAATGTGTGAATGAAGGAATCTTTCGTGTTATTAACCCAACCCCCTACAACAGAGCTAAAATATCTTTAGTAATAAACAAGGAATACAGCATTCATCCGATCTTAGGTAACATTCATTTTAAATGAATTTGATTTTGAAAAGCAGTATCTAAAAACCGTTTTCTGCATGTAAAACCGTAAGGTATCCAATTCAGCAGCAAAACATATCGTGATACATGAGTATTCAGTTACACCCCTTAATACGTGATACATTAGTACTGTTCTTCTGAGAATGTTATTAGACAAATAAATTATCTGTAGGACAGATGATATACAACAAGAAAAATTGGATGCATGGATTGATATAGTATGTTTACATATTATTCCAGAGGAAATCCAATATAGTATTACGAAATTTGAAAATCCATTCTACTTGCTATGGCTTGGCTTGTATAATAACTCTAGTAGAATTAGTTGTTTGAAACATTTTGTTTATTATTTCTTTTGCAATAAATTGTTAAGGACGATTGATACAACTTTTTTTCAAATCGGGAAGATAAAACCGATAGTCAGAGTTCATATTGTAAAATGAATAATTCTTGACCGGTAATAAATTTTAATTTTTTACTCAAGTTTAAAAAAAAGGAATGGAAGATAAGTGCAACAAAAAATTGTCATGGACATATAGAGAAATTGGAGAAAAGTAGAGTTTTGAACGTCATATCAGAACGTTTACAAATCCTTATATCTAGAAATTTGCTATTTTGAATATAATTTAGAATGAATATCGTCAATAAAAATAACATCCGACTTTTTTTTGTTATGTATACCTTATGTCCTGCTAAAATTATTCTCTCTTTTCCCCTCCTAGTAATTGGACCGGTGAACAGGAGCGGTTGTGAACTCTACATCATGCCTGAGATTAGTTTTGTTTTCTGGTGGATGTTGGGATCAACTCTGTGGAGTTTGGAGTCACAGGGTTTCAAAGGAAAAAGAAAATAAAGATTTTTATTAATAAATATGCTTCATATTTGTAACATTTCTCATCAAACATTGATATCTTGATTGGGAGGAAATTTTAAGAGGATTGTAATATGAATATGGAACACATAATATACTGTGATAAATGATTACAGAGATAAAATACGTATTATAAACTTTGAACGTCCCTCTCAATCGAAGACTAATGAACAACTTATTTCTCAGAGCGTCCTCGTATTAATTTATTATTTTAAAAGAAATATACAAAGGCGTCACTAACAATATACTGCATGACTGTAAACATTTTACTGACTGATTGAAAATATTAAATGTATTGATATTTATGTGATTATACAACCAAAGTTACAGACAACTCAGTCAGTCAGTAACACCCCGGGTTCAGTATAATGGCCACACCGTCAGGAGATGGTGAACTCAACAGTCCAAGGAAGCCCGGGTTTCAGTTAAACCCACAACCGTCAGCGAGAGGTGACCTCAAACAGCTTCACAAGGAAGGAGCCGCGGGTTAAGTAAACCATCAACCCGTAGCGGAGATGGTGACTTCAACAGCCTCCAAGGAGCCGGGTTGACAGTTAAACCCCGAAACCGTAGGGATAGGGTGACCTCGAACAGCTGTCCAAGGAAGAGGGCCCGGGATTACAGTTATGGCACACACCCGCAGGAGAATGGTGAATCTTCAACAGCGTTCCAAGGAAAGCCGGGTTAGTTAACCCACAACCCGTCAGGAGATGGTGACTCAAAGCTTCAAGGAAGCTCCGGGTTACAAGTTAAAACACCACAACTCCGTGCGGAGATGGTGACTCCTCACTAGCTAGCCAGGAAAAGCCCGGGTTACAGTTAGTACGTCGCACCCTCTTCGGAGGCTGGATGGTGACTCAACGCTCAATGGAAACCCGGGTTCAGTTAGACCACCTGTCAGAAAATGGTGGACTCCTAAACAGTGTCCAATCAAAAGGCCTGGTTAACAGTTATAATCCTACACCCACTTCGGAAGTGAGTGGGTGAACCGTCAGGCGGTTTGCATCAGAGGAAAGCGACATGCACAACCGTAAGAAGTATTTAAGACCTAAAGGCACAATAAAAGTTGAGTCACAGTATTGTCATGTCTAAGGCTCATTGAATAAAAATATGAATTTTGTCAATCAGGCATAGACATTTTAAGAAACCTATACAGTGTTGGTTATACTATGTAGCGTAAGTTTTATATGAGGCTTAAGTTTAATATATGTTTTTAATTAGGGAGCAGGACTATCGTACTAGTGCTGGAGAGCCTGAAAGGAGAGGACCAGCGATCTTTAATGGTGATATTTGACTCGTAACATTATGTTTTTAGTTATATTTATATGAATTGGTTCGTGTTCAGTTTATATATTGAGTTGTAGTTAAAATAAATCGGCTATATTCTTTAACTGAGGCATGAAAAAAAAGGAAGTAATGAAAAAAAGCAAGCACTTTGGTAATTACTATGTTCAAGAAACCAAATTGTAAAAAAAAAACCTAGAAAAGTTGTACCTTCCAATATTGAGCCTTCACGATAGTCATTTTTTACCTAAAGAAGAATGAATGATAATGATTATGAAGTAATTGGTTGATGCAAGGACGAAATATGTTTCGAGGAAAAATAATTTGGAAAAATTAGAATTTGTTTGTTTAACTTTATTATACAAAAAAACCCACCAATGTTTATTTATACAGTCAGTATTTAATTATTTATTATGAAAAAGAAAAATGCTTAATCTAACCATATAGTATTTTATTAGGTTATCCTCCGTATTCATCGGTGCGAAGATTGCCAGGGTCATTTTTTATGAATGTCGGTGCAGTGGGCAGAATCATTATAAATATTAAGAAAGTATAAAAAAAAGGCTTGATGGACGGGCATCACATAACAAAAACGCTTGATCTCCAACTTCTGACACCTCTGGACACACCAGCTCTACCGTCAAACACCACCCCCTCCACCCAACATATGCATTAAAAAGCACGCCACCCGCACTACCTAATCAAAATAGAGACAGCTCCCCCTCAACTCTGACCCGTCATACTCTCAATTCCATAGTGGCTCACCTGATGAGCAGAACGAGTATAAATTTCGTCAGTTAATAACACATAGATACGTAGAAAACTATGCAGTATGAGATGTCACAGTGTATAATAGATTGTACGGTCGTCAAATGTGTCACCATCAGACGCCAGCGTCAAGCTAAAATACCGCCAGCAGCGCGTCTCGTAAAGAGAGCTTGCGTCACTGGATATTGGAACAGAGCGTTGTGCCGGTACCGACCAATTGTGTCAAATCTCATCTCGACACCGTGACGCCACTTTATTAACAGCCTTTATATATGACCCGGAATATATTAACCGAACAGAACATTCTGCGGCGAATATCCGCTTCAAGTGAGGAATGTACGTGCGCTAAGTGACAACTGTAAGTTGACATCAAATTAGGTTGACTTCTTCACGACATCGATTGCCTGGTCACACTTCATCTCACTGACTATGCATTAAAAACCAAACTCGAAGTCGATCTCAGGATGAAAAAGAGTCACGTGACATAGTTCGTAGGCACCAGAGACAAAATGTGTTTTTTGACGAATCTACGCCGTGTTTTTCAGTAATAAATTTACAAAGTGATTTTCTAGAAGTTCAACACTTCTTTTGCATATGCTTTTTATGGTGTAATAGTTTTCCAAGTAGATCTATTTTTGAAAGCGTACACTGCTATTTGGATTTCCCTAATTGCAACTGATTTAAGACATGCCCCTTTATATGACTGTCGTTACTTCTCTTCTTTTTTGATGCTTCGTTGACTGATAATATTTCATAAAATGACATGACTTTAGGTTTTTTTTTTTGTTGTACAAACGTACTTTTTTTATTGTAAATGCAAACCTTCCTTAAAGATGTAGTGCTTATCATCGTTTTGTAAATATCTGTGTAAGTCTTTAGAGATTATTGTCATTGGAAGGGAAATAAAATTTTTTTGCTCAAAAACCTTCATTTATCTTCTACTGATTGGTGTTCAATGTTATATTTACTGGACAAAATGAATAAGCTTGATTCTCAATTGTCTGCCTTACTGATACGTCTGAGCGTTGTTTTCTCCTATTGTAAATTCGAGACTGACCTACGACAATGCGGAAAAGAGAAACTCGGTTTTTTTATAACATGGCAAGATCTTGGGGAATATCATAGGTTGTCTATAAAGTAGTTAGTGCTGCCCAATCATGGTCTAGGAGTAATGGCCCTCCAAACGGCTCAGAGGAGGTCCCGGCAGGACGGTGCTTAGAAGGGGTGCCTTCGAGCACAGATCTAAGAGGGGGTGCCTCAGACGGCCCCTAAACAGTGTTGCTTCAGACAAGCCCTGCAGAGGGGGTGCCTCATGATCGGCCCTCAGTGGGGGAGCCCTAAGTAGCTCCCAAAATAACGCCCCTTACACTAACATGAGCCTATCCTTTCTGTGATCATTTCTTTATGTAAAGTAAATAAGGCTCAGAGCAGCTTGCTTTACATGTAAAAGAATTTTGTAAGTGCTCTAACTTCATCTGTTGAAACTCAAAACAAAGGTAGAATGTATCGAAATTTTTGCTGCCATATAGAAAGGTTTCCTATAAGTGAAACATGTGTAAACATAAAAATGAATATTTTGGACAAACCTAAACATCCTTTTGCATCAAACGTGTCCATTAGCCGCTTTAATGTTGATGACACCCCTTATTAGCGATTATATCTTGGTCAATGTGTGACGTCTGCTCAACTATGAGTGAAATATTATCTGACAGAGAACGAAAAACAACAATAATTCATCATCCATTGCAAACATAGCGATCAGAGAACATAATTCTGTTAGTATTTTATTAAAAGGATAGTTATTGAAAGTGGTTTTCAGTTCATTTATTGCCTCCGAAAGGTTCGAATAAATCTGTATTTCCACTTATGACTTTAACATGGGATGGTCGAGTGTCGTTAGTGAAATATCAATATTTTATAATTGTGTTTTGATTTTACAACATGAAATTATAATACTAGTAAAATAAAAGGGATTTTGTAGTTTTAAATACGAGCTTTCATTTATCTATTTGTATTTCACCCATGCTTTTTCAGTGTATTTTATGCTCGAATACGAATTTAAACAGTTAATATTTCAACATGAGTATAAGATAAGTAGTAAGTTTTCGTCAGTATAAAGTATCAACCTCATGTAATGATATATTTACGCAAAGTTGAATATGTTTGTGCTTGGACAAGTTTCCTAAATTTGACAGTATGTTTTCATAGGCTATCTTGATGCTTGGATTAAAGAAATAGGGGTGTTCCCTTTTGCTTTGTCATTAACGAAGGCTGTCCATTTATGACTGTAAATCGAACCAAGCATTCATAAAGAACATCTATCCAGAAGACATTTTTAATTGTATTTGGGGTTAAAATTACAAGTACATATAATTCTAGTTCCACAGGTAGTTAATTTTATTGGTCCAAATCAAGGCTTCGCGTATTAAGATCAAAATAGCCTTTATGTTGTAATGAATTCTGTTTTCAAGTCCTAAAGAAATTTTTTAAAAAGGATGGCTAAAATACAAAGCGCTTGTGTTATATTTAATCATAACGTAATCGCCCATTTCAAGAGGTGGATCATCTTGATCAATATATATTTTCTTAAGTGCGATGGGCTTGGAGATACCATTCCATCACAAAGAGGGTAAAAAGTTTTTCTATACTTCCTCTTACAAAAAGTATTCAGTAGGTTATAGAAGAGTTGCATCACCCGAATGTGATTTAAAAGAGGTAGAACTAAGAAGATATTAGTACAGTTTATCCTTCTATTGGTTGTTAGAATAACTTTTTCTTCCAGATGGGTTGATATTGCTTTATCTGCACTTAACTTTGGTGTTTCACTAGTTTTATTTTGGAATCTTTTGCAAGTCTACATCGAAGTGATTCGAGTTAAAGAAAATTTTACTGTTACTTCACTAAGAATAAAATTAAACATATCTGAACTTTCAAAATTTCCTGTACTAAGGGAGACTCGTCTTACGGCGACACCTAATCCAAAAGCATAGCCATAGTTTCATTGAGATGAAGCTTTTATATGTAAACTTGGACGCTCAGAGATTTGATTTCAGTATCTGTGCAGTTTCCAGGAGGGATCTCTCTACTACCACGTCACGCTTGATCTGATGTATCATATTGCCGAATTGAGATATTTTTTTTATTTTTCTATATTGTCTAACGTGATTTGCCCTGTTTAATATTAGTTATTTTTTCTTATCATAAATTGCTAGAATTTCTGCACAATAGAAATATAGGGAGACAAAGGGATTCGCCTATGGGTTACATACATCAGCGTTGTATAAGATAAGTTTCATGGAGCGTTGCCCATCTGTAGTACTCAAGGATGTAACATTTGGGATGAGGTAAAACATGAATCTTCAGGATGGTGGGTTTAGGTTGACAGGTGCCAGAGAATTGAAATAGTTTTAAAGCACTTTGTAAAAATTCCATGATATTGTTGTCAACAGCTTTTTTCGAAGTTAGCAGTAATTAACCCCAGGACTCAATCTCTTCTAGTGCAGGTAATCTGGCATGTATCCGGGTATCATGCGAACGGGTTGTATTTTCGCCTATATTATCTATCTACGTAAAAATGAAATCCTTGTTTGGTTTTCTGTACTTATCAAGTTGCTAATATGATGTTTTTAAATCTATTTAGCAAGGTAGGAGCTGATGCTAATTTTATTAAGCTGTATTTAAACAAAGTTATGGTGTCGCACCATACAATTTTTAGCGTACTGTGTCTTTTGGGGGGGGTTTTTTGTTTTGCTTGTTTTTTCCACCTTTTCGGAAGCAAGGTTATTAAATACCGGAGTTCTCGGGTGGACTATGAAATATTTTATCTGCTTCACTTATGCATCATTCAGGAAGGTCAGGATATCTCACCTACAAATTTCTAATTGTTTTTCAAAAAACTTTTAAAAAAAATTCTCAGGCCGAAAACCTCAGGAATGGTGATGATTATTGAGTATAGGTCATGATATTTATTAAGAAGTTTTCGCAACTTCTTGTTTAAGTGTTACTCATTATTCTAGGTCATAGGCTCTTGCGTCATGCGAATCAACTGGGAGATAAAGTGCACCCATGGCGCGAATGCTGTACAGTGAAGAACTCTTTCCAAATGGTTGCAATTGGTTTCATGAGAACTTTCGTTGTCTAAACCCAG